>VZQC01007114.1:697108-758450 GCA_009823505.1 Rhizomys pruinosus
TATATATATATATATTGTGAATTTAGCCCTGCTCTCCTGGCTAAGGGCGACAGAGCTGGGTGCCTAGAACAATCAACAGCCTCTCCCTTCTCAAGCGCAGTCATACCATATAGCTCTGGAAAGAAATGGAAGCATGTTTAGGAGTCAAGAGTCCTGGAGATTATCACTGGAATTGAGTGGGCTCACTTGGAGCTTTGAAAATGTTTTCTTTGTCCATGATAATAGGAACAAAAGATACTTGAAGACCCAAAGTGAAAGAGTAGCTCCTTTGAGGGACAGTAGGGCTGTTCCTATGCAAGGCACATGACTTCCTGTGTTCAAACCCTTACAAAGGCTTCTGACTTTCCTAAGAATAAACCAGGCATCATTATAATGGCCTACCAGCCCTTGGGGTCCAGATTGTGTCTAAACTGTTAATACAGCTACTCATGCTGTCATCTGCAAAGTCCATTCTCAAGAACTGTGTGATCAGTTACAAAAAGATACTTGTAGAGGAATCTCATATGTTTTAAGTAAGCTTGTGATTTTATGCTGGGACCCATTCATACTACTCTGGGTATCATGTGGAAAACCAGTCTCAGTAAATTGTCCAATACATAATAAGTAACTTTGAGTTCTAAATTGTTTTAACTACTAAGGGATACCTCAGTGCAGGTCTATGTGGGGAAGAATGCGTTATAGCAGAGCTACATGAGAACTCAAAATATTTGAAAAAAAAAACAAAACACAAACCAAAACCACATTTTTACCCTTTTAAAATAGTATGGAATATATATGTAACTTTTGTCTTTTTATTGAATGGTCTTTTATTGTTATTAAAGTACTCTAAATGTTCAGGAAGTGTAGATGAGTAAAAGGAAAAAATGAGATTTTAAAATGAATATTGTGATATTTATCATTTATCTTTTGAATCATTTTTGTATTGTATAGACATGCATGTGCCTGATTTGGTTATATAAATGACAGATTTTCTGCCTATTAATCCAAATTAATATTTTTAGAACATCAATGTTTTTCAATTTTTAAGGAACTTTTTAGCCCCGAGTTACAAGAATGTGTACTTAAAACTGTGTGTGCAAAACACTAACTCATTTTCTTTGGTATATATATATATATATATATATATGCCAAAGATTTTAAACAAAGGGATATTTGTATGAATGTTTTACATCCCTTTCATGAACAGTCTCTCTCTCTCTCTTTCTCTCTCTCTCTCTCTCTTTCTCTCTCGACTGTTTTTTAGGTAATAAAGACCTGTTTTTGGCCATTTGGACTCATTCTCTTTTCATATTATGAATAATTTTGAGATACTCTCTTTGTACATAGGCTCTCTATGTTTTGAATTATTCCACCTGTACATATTCTCATAAATGAGATTATGTATTACCCAAGATTGCTGCTATATATGCCCCACATATTCTTTTTCTCTTAGAAATTTCCATAAAATTTGTGCTAATTTGACATAATCTGTAACTGAATGCTTTTGTTTGATAACCTAGTATGTATATGTCCTAGGAAATTGGACACAGTCCCTTAGCAGCTTGTAGACAGTTAGTTGAGTCATCTCTAAGAAGACAGACCTGCTGAGTGGGGTCCTAAAGGAAAGACACACAGAGGACAAGAACACGCTGCACTCATGTGTTCTATGTAGAGTTTTAAGTCAGGAGCAGGGAGATGGGAAGAGCAAGCACACTCGTATCAGATGTACAAGGTGTATCAGACGTACAAGGTGTATCAGATGTACAAGATGTATCAGACGTACAAGGTGTATCAGACATACAAGGTGTGTCAGACGTACAAGGAAAAAGAACGGGGGCGGGCAAGAGCAACCCACGTGGAGACAGAGACAGATTTCATAAATAGTTAAGAGACTAGGTGACCATAGTCAGGCAAGGCAGCTCATGCCTGTGATCTCAGCACACACCAAGCTGAGGCAGGAGAATTGACGTGAGATCTAGGTCAGCTTTGCTACAGAATAAAAACCCAAAGAACATTAAAAAGAGCTGTGACAGTCATTAACAGTCAGGATTCAATGGCTAATTAGGTGATAGAAGTCGGGGGAGAACAAGTTTAAGGACTGTTCATGAAAGGGGCATAAAACACTCATACACATCTCCCTTTGTTTAACATCTAAATTTAAACTAGGAAACAAATTATAGCAAGTGTCTATTTGTGTAGAATGGTAGGACAACTCTTTTTTTTTTCTCTGCCAGCCTGTCCAGTACTTTTGTAGAAAGAATACCACCCACTACCCCAAATAACCAAACACCATCTTTCTGTTGAGAGAATTGCTTCATTTTTGGTCTGCTCCAAAATGACCTGACATAGTCCTGACCAATCAGAAAGCCTTATCCTGTCACTGTGCTTTACAGAAAGGGAAAATCAAGGGCTGTAGAGATGGTCCAGCAGTTAAGAGCACTGACTGCCCTTGCAAAGGACCTGGGTTCAATTCCTGGAACCCACAATAGGGCTAACAACTATCCATAACTCTAGTTCCAAGGATTCTGATACCCTCTTCTCACTTCCATGGGCACTGCACAATATGGGTGCACTTACACACATGTAGGCAATACACTCATACATATAAAATGCAAATAATAAATATTTTAAAAACTTACACCTTGTAATATGTATATGAATGAATGTACCATTCAATGAACAGGCTGTTGATCTTTCTCTGGTGCTGATAATTGAAATTTAACTTAATACTTGCACATGTTTTCGTTTCATCATGAAATACTATAAGACCAAAGCTGATGTGCACTTAGAATAGGCATCCTTGCTCTGGGACTGTACTATCTAATTTTAGTAACTATTCTAAAGCACAGGAATGATCACAATCACCATTGAACAGATGAGAGTTGGGGGATAAGAAAGAGTAAGTCACTTTCCAGTGAACGCATATGTGCTGATGTGGAGATAACTATTATTTAGCTCACTCTGACCTTGAACTTGTTATATAGCCAAGGATGACCTTGAACTCCTGGTTCTCATATCTCCACCTCCTGAGTGCTGTGACGACAGCTGTGTGTCACGATACCTGGGTCATGTCATGCTGGGGATTCATTCTCACAGAAGAAAGCATGCTACATATCACTCTCGCAAGGGAAATACTGCCCAGCCATGGACTCTTCTAATTCTTTAAGAAGTTTTAGTGAATATGTTTTTAAATAAAATAATAACATTAAAACTATGTTTAATGACAGGATGAGGCTTTCTGATTGGCCAGGACTATGTCAGGTCATTTTGGAGCAGACCAAAAATGAAGTAATTCTCCCAACAGAAAGATGGTATTTGGTTATTTGGGGTAGGGGGTGGTATTCTTTCTACAAAAGTACTGGACAGTCTGGCAGAGAAAAAAAAAGAGTTGTCCTATGCATAGTTGTCATTTATGCTTATTATGACTTCTTAAGTTTCCTTAAATATTATATTATCAAATATTGGACTATTGTTCCTTAAAGAATTACAGAGGTAAGTTCTAAGGACTCTGATCACAAAATCTTCATCAATCAATCAGTCAGTCACTATGTAACTTTGTTACCATTTTCTTTCTTTTTTGGTGAAAACATTTAAAATCAACCCTTTTAGAATGATTCAAACATACACTACAAGGAATTCTTTTTAAATTTCATTTAATATTTTATCTTTTATTTTAAGTGTATGAGTATATTACCTGCATGTGTGTAAGTGCACCAGTGTTGTGCAATACCCACGGAGGTCAGAAGTGGACATCAGAATTCCTGGAGTTGGAGTTATCATGGTTAGCCACCATGTGTGTGGTAGGAATTGAACTGGAGTCCTCCGCAAGAACAGCCACTGATCTTAACTGCTGAGCCATCTCTCTAGCTTCTAGAATCATTGAATTGAACAGAGGAATTACAGCATTTTTAGTAAGGAATTATTCCACTAGTGAAAACTCTTTTCCACAAGGAAAACTTGATCTATACTTTATTCAAAATTTCATGAGAACGTATTAAGATTTTTGCTGTTTTTAAATGTATAATGATTTTGGTAGCTTGATTGCTGAAACATTAGTGGTGCTAGAAGTTACATGCCTTTAATCCTAAATTTATTGCTCACTTGGGTTGAGGCACCTCATTAGCATAACAAAGATCCAGTCCCCACTCAGGGAAACTTAAAGGAGTTTTGAAGATCTGTGCCCCATCTATCAATAGAGATGAGATCCATTTAGTCCTGTTTGTTTTTCTCTGAGGATGAACCCAGGGCCTCGTGCATATCGACCAGGGCTCTGTCAGGGGCCAAACCTGCCAGCCCTTGGCTTTTCTCTATTTTTTATTTCATTTGTTATTTATTTCATTTTTTAGTGAATTTTGCAAATTTCATATATCTTTTGATCATATTTGGACTCCCACCCCTATCTGCCTCCTCTCAATATCCAGAGTGCCCCATTTCTATTTTACATACTTTGTTATGGATAGATGATAGGCCAATGTTGATAGATAGATGATAGACAGACAGACAGATGGATAGATGATGGCTATAGATGATAGATGTTAGAGACATAGATGATAGACAGACAGACAGACAGACAGACAGATAGATAGATAGATAGATAGATATTAAGGCCTATTGAGTCAAACCTTGTGTCCCCAAATGCCCTTCGGTATGGATGGGTCCACCCACTAGAGCCTAAAGACTACACAGTTTTATTATCCATGAATATGGGATGTTTTTCCAACTTAGGATGTTAAGATGTTTTTCAATATTGCTTTTGTTTTGTAATATATATCCCCCACTATTAAATTTATACTTAATTGTATAAATTAAATCATATCTTTTCCATATTATTACACATACAGTTTTATTTTATTTTGAGAGTATTCAGTGTGCATATATGGAAAAGATTGTTTTTTGTACAAGGATGGTCAAGGATGTTCAGTCTTACAGAGCTCAGTCATTTGGTCTTGTAGTAATTTAGTGAATTACTTAAGATTTTCTAAATGAAAAGGTCATCTAAAAATAAAGACAGTTTTACTTCTTCCTTTCAGTTAGATGTCTCTCATTTCATTTTGTTTCCTGAGGAGCTGGTAGAGAACCTCTAATGTGACGTTAAACAAAGTTGTCACACACAGATGTCTTCTTTCTATCCTTAGAGAAAAGTTTTTACTATTAAATATTGAGGAATTTTGTAGATTTTTAAAAAATTTATTTATTTATTTTTATTGTATGAATGTACTGTCTGCATGCAGGTTTGTGCACCCGTGTCGTGCAATGCCGTGGAGGTCAGAAGAGGGCGTCAGATTCCCCTGGAACTGGAACTATAGACGGTTCTCAGCCGCCATGTGGGTACTGGGGATCGAACCCGGGTCCTCTGCAAGAGCAACTGGTGCTCTTAACTGCTAGACCATCTCTCCAGCCCCTTTGTAGATTTTTTAATAGGTTGAGGAAGAACCTTCTTTGGTGATTTCCTTAAGTGTTTTGGTCAAGAAAGGGGATTGAGTTTTGTGCTCCTCAGAATCTATTGAGATGGTCTTTATTTTAGTATAATGTTACATTATTTTGAGTTTAGACATTAAACCAAGGGTTTTAGTCCCCAGGATAAATGCCACAAGGCTACGATACATAATTGGTTTGTTTTTTTTTTTTTAACAAACTTTAAAAAATTTTTTCTTTTATGTGTATGAGTGTACTGTCTGCATGTAAGTAGGTGCACCCGTGTAGTGCAATGCTGCGGAGGTCAGAAGAGGGCATCGGATTCCCTTGGAACTGGAGTTAAGATGGTCCTAAGCTGCCATGTGGGTGCCAGGGATCGAACCCAGTCCTCTGCAAGAGCAGTCGGTGCTCTTAACCGTTGAGCCATCTCTCTGGCCCCAATTATTTTTTTATAATATTATGTACTTTGAAAGAATTTAGGGAATTTAGAGATCACTTAAAACTAATGAGGCTTTTTGAAATACAAAATCTAATAAAATGAATCATCAAAAGTTGCATAAGTGACCTGCCCCCAAACCTGAACTTGGCGCAAGAAGACCAGCATCTTACCATTCCATTAACCTGAAAACATGATTTTGATATATTATTTTTTAAATTATTAAATATGTAACCTGCTTGTTAAGACAGAATAATTGTAGGACAAAAATGAGTATACTTTTTATTAATTCAATTTTAATAAGACTGTTGCATGATGTATAAACAAAAGTTGAACATTTTGAAAATACAGAATTTATTCACCCAAGGAGGATAAACTTAAAAAAAAATTTACAGAACTAATAAACTTCCCTTTATAATGAGTATTATGTACCCATAATAAATAATAAAATCATGATAAAATAATTTCATGTCTAAAAATTGTATTTTTAGATTCATGACATGTTTAGAAAGCTTTTGTAAATACTGGAAAAAAGTAAATCTCCAGGAGGTTAGATTTCCAAAGATATGAGGTCATACTGGACCAAACTTTGAAGTCCATGTTTATGATATTGGAGTCTGGCAGGTGTAAAATTACTTAGTGTTAGTTGGATGTTTCTGCTTTTATTATGCTTTTACTATTGTTTTTAGCCTAGAAATTATTCAGTGAGTTTGAGCTGTTCTCTTTTATTCTTAGTGTGTGAGAACAGCATTGAATTGTGCTTTGCTCTGGGCTAATAAATACACATTTGTTAAATATGAATACCAATTATACTGTTTCTCTTCAATCTCTGTAGCAATAATAATGTTACATTATAAGTATATCTTAAATTAACAATGATAGGTTAGAAAATTGTTATAATTGTCTGCCTTGAGAAAACAAGGAGAGGATCCCCACAGCATGTACCCAAACACATGCAGATACTTGAATGTACACACCTGGTCACATGGCTCAATAATGTAAAGCATTTTAAGTGACTAAACTGACATGTTTACAGAATAACCAATTCATCTTTTTCATTTCAGGTATTGATACTTTGAAGTGTCATTAATAATATATATTTGGTAGTTGTTCATTGATGTTTTTATTCAACATCCACTAAATAGCTTTGTTCATTGATTTTAAGGTTGCCCTTGAATCATAAAAATGTTATTAAAGTAAAATTTCTGACTATTTCTTATAAACATTTGTAGTAGAAATCTTGTTTAACTCTTAGATATTTGAATTTTTTAAACTTGAGTACTTGAAACTACTGTCAGTTTATTCACTTTTTCTTTCTTTCTCTTTTTTCTTAGCATTACAAGAAATAGACCATATCAGGGTTATCCCAAGTGGTGGAGGTTGGACCCGGAGTTTCACCAGGTCAGCACATCAGAATTTGTTGCTTGTTATTTTGCCATTAATTCTGCTGCCTTAATTTTTTTGCTGCTTGCTTACTTGTGCTTTCTTGGCATTCCTTCAGACTTTCAGATCAGCTAGCCTTCAGTCAGATGTCAGAAACGTAGCTTTTGCTTATCTTATTTTCAGAATATGAATACAAAGAATAATTTAAAGAAAATTTATGAATGAAAGGAATTGTTCAATCTAGTGAGATATATATGTAACCTGATGTGATTCATCCTTGTACTGTGTTAAAACATCTTAAAATGAAGTCTTCGTGAATTTCTTAGAATGCAATCCTTAAAATTCACAGAGCATTAATAATTGTTCAATGGTAGTGAAAGAACCCATGTGTCCAGGGACTCTGCACCATCTTCTCTGTTGGAAACACTGTCTTCGGTTTGCTCTAAAAGCTGTGGAAGCTCTTTATGGTCAACCTGTTTGCTAGCAATGGTTTTCACTCTTTAATGTTGATTTTCAGTTGTGAAATGGACGTTAATTGAAAGATGATTTCTGTATGAACAGAAAAAGGCTAATATTCAGCAGGTGTACCAGGGACAAGGCACTGTCAGTGTCTGGCTGTTGGTCAGTGTTGTCAGTGCACAGATGCCTCTGCTCCGAGGCTTGCTGGGAGTGAAGCTGATTGTGGTATACATTCATCTTTGAGTTCTCCCTGTTGTTTGAAACAGGGAACAGTGATTACAACTGTGGCTACTATTGCATAAATCTTCACAGAAAACTCAGGAATTATCTCCCTCATTGCTGTCACTGTTTCCTCTTTCATAATTCTCTTGTCCCAGGTCTCAGCACCTCAGCCTCTCTATCTCCTTTAGAACAGCTGTAGAGGAAGGCTTTTCTCATCTTCATCACCCAGTGAGGTCACTACCTCTGTTCTTCTATCTCATCCCATCCTTTCAGGTAAAATGATTACTCAAGTGTGAAGCAAGCTTCATGTTCGGCATAGATGCTTCATAGATTTTGTTGTTTTAAAGCTTTAACTTGATGGATTAGATACGTTTTTATTGGCCTGTTCCTTGAAAGTACATCACTTTTCAGTTAAAAGAAAAGTGACTCTGGCCCTACATTGTTGTGGTAAATATGCTCAAAAGTGCACTTGGCTAAAATAAGGACGAGTTCTATAAAATGTTGTGTTTCAAATGATATTCACAATTGGATTCGTAAGTGTGTACGCCCTGATCTTACAGTGTCAAGAGCCACTTTTTCATGCTTCTGTCATGAAGAGATTTCTGAGGATAAACAATCCCAAATTTTAAGGTTAGAAATACCACTAGCAGAAACATTGAGAACAAACAAAGGGAAACTAAGTGTGGTAAATATTATTGGTATTCAAGTATTATACAAAGATTTCTTGAAATTTTCTACTTAAAATTCCTTTTCTCTTGAGAAATTCTTATGTAGTCTCAGATACAGAGGTCTATAAAATAGACATATGAATCACACATCTACTTCTAGTAATTTATAATGAAATTTACTTTCATCTAATTAGCATTCACACAATTTTGCCACTTATTAAAGATAAACAAACTTACATACTGGTGAATTGGTTGTATTTATTTATGTATTTATTTATTTATTTATTTAGTGTTTATTTATTTTTATAGTAAGAATTGACTTTTGAGTTAGTATTTGATACTGAAGATTATCTTCATTGGTTTTCAGAGCCAAAGAAGAGTTTGATTTTATAATTGTCTATGCTGAGAATGTCACGTTACATAAACATATAGTAAAAAAGACATGTGTATGCTTAGGAATATTTCAGAAATTGTTGTAAACTGTGTCCTAATCCCAAAGCAAAAGCTTAATTTTTATGAGATTCAAGTCAGCAACTCAATGATTAAACATTCTCTACAGCACAGCAGAACAGTATATTAATTTCATACTTACATAGAATGATGTCAAAGTCTTTGTTTTCCCCCAAAAAACACAAAGTCTTTGTTTTCCCTAATGAAAACAGTATGTTTCTAAAGAACAGAAAACTTTGTATACACAGTACAAACACTGCAATTCATAACACATGGTGGTCGTGAATCCGAGCTGCGCCGCTGCAGGCAGTGTTTCCTGGTGTTACATGGCATGATAGCAGGTGGGTGCAGAGTATGCATGTTGTGTGTTCAGAACCAAGTCCGCCATGAGGACTTAGGATTAATGCAAGATGGGCAAGTGTTGCCTGACACACCTCTGACACACAGTTTATCTGTGCTTTTGGTCTTTGCATGTCCAGAACTTTTCCTTTCACTGTTGCCAAAATTTTCATGTCACTTTAAGGAGCTGAGGCTGTCTTAGATACAGTTGTTTGGGATTTTAACATTTGAAGCAAAATCAAGAAGGAAGAGGCAATCATGTCATCTTAAGATGCAGAAAGGGCCTCAGTCCACCCCACTTATTTTACAACCCCAAATTGCCATCCAATGTCATGGGAAATGAACATAAAGGACCAAGCCTCTGCCTTTGAGCACGGCAGGGCGATGTTGTCACATTCCCCTTACAAACCACAAAACATAAACCATCCCTCACACGTGCATCACACACAGGAGCGTGCTCACCTCTCTGGCAGCTTCATTGGCTCATAATCTTGTAAAGAACACAACTCACATAGTCAGCTTCCATTAGGCTGATATTTGAAGAGAGTTCAAGAATTTTTGTTTCCAGAAATCAAGACTTTTCTTCTAATGTTGATTATCTAGAGAAGTTCTTTAGATGAAAAGATGATTTTTTTCCATTTACTGATATGAGGAAAACTCAATTCTATAGAAACACAAAATGCAGATTTATGTATCTATTTTGAGAGAATAGACTCGGGGGGACTCCCAGGATTAAAAGGATATTAGAGGATGAGAAGCATTGTGTGGCTCACATGTTTAAATGTCATTCCACCTTACAGCTGGTATACACCATGTAAAAATATCTGTAAATAGAATATAAATTGTGCATGAAAAGAGACTCAGGCTAACCCTGATGAGGGTGAACCTATCCTATCCTAAGATTGAGTGCTGATAATGTTCAATGAGCAACATTAATGGTACAGCTCTCCCATTAATTTCTAAGTCTTTAATATGTAGAAATTTTCAGAACTCGAGCATGCCATTTGGCTTTGTATAACAACTTTTTTATTAAAAAGACTTTGATTATAATGTTATAGGATATTTAAAAATTGTGGGCACCCGATTAATTGATTTGCACATTTGAATTTCATGCTAGTTTACCATTTGTAATTTCAATTACAATGTATAAATCCACAAAAAACTTCTGAATTTTATATGTAAGGGGAGATGTTTGAAAATTAACATTAAGATTTTATGGTAATTATTACATGGTTTTAAGAACATTTGTGAAGAGGAGACATGGGGCTGATTTATTTTAATATGCAAATGATGTCCTGAGAATGAACATGAATCATGGAAGTTATTCTGAATGCTACTAGCTGAGTGGGTAGGGGTCCTTCATCTGTCTTTGCCACTGAATGATCAAACATACCAAACTTACAGTGTTGTTTTTAATCTCTATATTTCATTTGCATTTGCTAAGCTATTAGATGAGAAAGAAAAAAATTGGTTGAATAAGGAGTCAGCTATCAGGTGCAACTGTTTATATTATAAATGAGGAACAAAGGTATTATTTCAGATAAATAACAGAGGAAAAGATCCACGCATGTTTTCAGAAAAATTGTTAGGTTAGAGAAGATGTTATTGATACTTAGAGAGCAGCATAATTTCCTCTGTTATCTTTGCTGTTATACGATGAATTAAAGTATCTAGGAAGAGGGAATTTGGGAGGTGGTAGTGCCCTTCTATTAGATATCTTGTGGTAACAGTTTCCAACTGTCAAATAACTTCATCAGGTATTTTCCAAAAATTAAAATTCCATATATTATGAAACTACTGCAAACTTATAATTAGGTTATATAGGTACTAGATTTATATTAATTAAATACAAGTATACTTTGTCTCACATACTGAAGTATATATATATATATATACATATATATATAAATATATATATATATTAATTTATTATAAATAATATATATTTATATATATGCTAATAATTATATTAAATGTTAAATATATGTTTATTAAATGTTAAAAATATGTTAAATATATAAAAATAAATATGTTAATATATATTAAATAAATATATGTTATTTATATTTACATATATATATATATAATCTTTTCTGGCTATTATCATTTTCCTCAAAATTCTATTTACTCTAAATTCTTTTCTTGTAGTAGGAAGAATGAATATCTAGAAATAAATTTAGGAGTGGGTGAAGTCTAAAACTCTAGAAAAGAGGACAAGATAGGGTAATATTAGATGTCGAGACAGCAGGGAAAATGTCAAAGTGCAGAATAACTGGGGGGCAGAGAGGAGCCAGGATATTAGGGGATGGGGGTGGTGGGCAGAGGAGAGCCACAAAAACATACTTTGTTCAAAAATGCTGAAGTAGTATCTAACATACTATATGCTGATGAAAATATGTTATGTTAAAAGTCTCCTTTTTGATTGAATTGAAAATAAGTCAAATAGCCTTTGGCATTGTTTTTTGGAGAATTCCTACTGATTCCGGCTTCATAGCCAAGTTTGGGTTTGGAGAAATTCAAACTTGTCTTGCCCCTGATAGTGAAAGTTTTTTGTCTCGCTGTGGGCTGATGGGCCAATCTGCATGTCCTCTGGTCACAGGGTATTCAAGGCTGCTCTTCTAGTACCCTCATGATCAAATTTGTGAGAATTTTCCATTTAAAGTAAACAATTTCCTTTTCATGATTCAGTCCTTCCTCCAGATGTGACTCCCTTCATACAAAGCTTCTCTGAATCCCTAACTAACCCTCGTGGTCACTGCTTGGTCCTCTTCCCCTTCCATCACACCTAATCTTGCTAAATTTCTCCCTCACTTCCCAAGCTTTCCATGTAAAAAGCACTCTTCAGTCATGGTTTTGATTGATCCTTACATTCCTAAAGCTTCATGGATGCTTCACTCAACTTTGTCTCACTCACTCCACTTTGTTTAGAAGTACTTTCAGTGGAAATGAATCTGTTCTTTAATACCTGCTTCAAAAGGCTTTTACTCAGAGAACGTGCTGAATAAATTTGTCTTAGAGAGCTCTAGTCAACTGCTCCTCATGTAAAATACCATGTGACAGAGGAAATGAAAGAGCCACATTCTTATTCTTTGACTATGTGTAGCAAGAAGAGAAAGTTTCGTAGCTATGTTGTTGAGCTGAGCGGGGATGGAATTCTGTTCCTTAGAGGTGTCAAGGATGTTAGGGTTTTAGCATCTTCAGTGTCTCCATAGTTTTGAGTGAGTATGGACTCAGCTTGAGGTATTCAGACAGTGCTTTGTGAATGGAGAGGTGAGTTTTATTCAGACCATGGAAAAATTTGAATCTATATGCTGTGTGGTGTCCCAAAATGTCACAAGACCTGTGGCATCACTGAACATATTTATTTTGAAACACATACGATGACATGTGGGATATATGTTTGGATGAGTTAAAACACAATATTAAATGTTAAATGGAGTTGACTGATAGAAGAAAAACAACGACGAGGTGGAAGAGAGGAGACCAATGAAGACAGAAAAGTCAGTAGCAACACTTTTGGAAAGATGGCTGACAGAAATGGAGAAGATGGCCTCAGCCAGCAGGGCTAGATGACATCGTCAGAAAGGAACAAAGAACAATTTTCAACAATGGATCAATGCAACCAAAAGATTAGGAAGTCAGAAAAAGATATTTGTTTGAACTGATGTATTAATCTTGGGAGGAGGGAGAATGGATTGTTTCTGTGTGAGGTGCCATTGTGAACATACTGGAAAATACTGCTACATGCAGATTCTAGAAGATACTGCCAAGCTGTGTGAATTTAATCTTCATGGGAAAAGTTGCCTGCATGCTGGGGGTAGGGTGGGCACAGAGAACAGCATCAGAGAGCACAGCTATGTAGAGTGTCGAAGAAGACGGGGAGGGACGCTGCAGCAAGAGAAGCTCTTCAAAGAGAGCTCTTCTGTTTCCGAAACCATAGGACTCCATCTTACACTCTGCTCTTTTCATTGATTCAGTCATTTATCTTAAAATTTTGCCCAGTATCTGCTTGAGAGAGTCACAGGAGCGTGCACTGGAAGCAAGACCCGTATCCCTACTAGAAAGGGATCATTTCTAGACTATCGAGTTTTTGGAAGTACTGAAAATCTTTTATTCATCCATCCATCCTTGCTCATTCATTCATTAACTTATTCATTCACTCATTCATTTACTCGCTCACCCATTCATTCATTCATTCATTCATCCATTTACATGGTATTGAGTATTAACCTAAGTACTCTGCTAGATGTCCTGACTTTTCTTTGATCCTGTTACCTTAACAGCATTTTCAGTCATTCATCTTTGGCTTATAATTCTCAGCCAGGTACTGGTTAAAGATCCCTTACTGTGGATCCTTCCTGCCCATGTAAGGAATCATCCATCCATCTCAGATGAGGCCTCTGCCTTTTGAGTGTGGCTAGGGTGATTCTGGTAGACAGTCTCACTTGTTCTCTTCCACTAATAGGAAAACCTCACTGTCCCATTCCCCTTACCCTTTTCACTATGAAATTCTTAGTTCATGGGAAATTTAAACCATTCTCTTTAGCAGTAATTACACACAGTGATGCTCTAGAGATGTGCCAAGCATAACTACTATCCCGTGACTACTGTTTTGAGAAGAGTGGAGTCTTACGCAGCCTTGGCTGGTGCATGATAGCTGGCTTGGGGCGTCCCCAGGAATGGGAGCTGACACAGGTGTTCTGCACTGCAGCTCACTGCTCTCCATGGGGCAGGACGGGCCTTCTTAGCACTGCCGATTCGTGGCACGTGGCATATCTGGCAAGCAGTCAGCCCTGGCTGTGGATTTCCCTGGGGAAAATAAAAGCCACAGGGAGTCATCAGTGTGACCTTCTGCTGCGTAGCTGGCACACACTCGAACTACAGGGAAGCTCTCTGTTGGCACTCGGTAAACCAGTGCTATCAGGTGCTCCCGGAGCTCTCCATTCGAGGTGGAAAGTGGAAAGGGGGAAACAATATTGAGCAGAGCCTTACCAAATAGTTCCCAGACATGAAGCTTACTACCAACTGATAGGCTGATAAAAGGGATTTGGGAAGAGAATACAGGGAGAGGAAAGGGTTTGTTTGGTTTTGCCAACATAACCGCAAGCTTTCCTGTGTAAGTCTGACCCATCCTACTGCTATGCTGTCACCAGTGCCATTAGCAAGTGCCATTTGAATGACACAGTCAGATGCACAGCAGACTTTTGTCTCCTGGGCTTCCGAACTAACTCCCAGTATTAGGAATGGGAGTCCGATTCCCATTGCCTTCCTGCGGTAACAGTCACTCTGCCATTAGCAGTCTGAAGGCAATTTTATTTAAATACATAGCCCTGCTGAGTTGGTCTCAAAAGACAGATGAGGAATACAGAAGAAGAGACTTTGTTTTAAAGTAATTATTTAAACTATACATTACAGGTAATTTTCTTTTACCAGGAAAGCAAATGCTGTCAGAATTTCAATGATGATTTGGTGGCATGTACTTAAATAATGTGATACTGTCATTTTTCAGAGTTAAAGCAGCATTCAATTCTCCCTTATACACAAAATAAGAGCAAATTGGATCCAGGTATCATACACATTTGCTTTGCAGTTGATATTACATTTTGGGGTGAGCAGAGTTGTAGTCTTAGACAGATTCGGTAATGTAGCATGCTGGTAACAGAATTCTGAGAAGCAAGAGTTGACTCTCAAATGCAGATTAGAACAAGAGGGCAAAGATCATCTTTTTATTTTTCCTTTATGGCCCAAAGGGGATCACATTTCAGCGGTGCAGTTCAGGGAGACTGAAGCTCCGTCCCTCCATGAGCTCACGGGCTCACAGCCCAATTCCATCCCCATTCGTTCTCTTGTCATGATCTATCAAATCAGGCAAGTAATCTGTCTTCTCCAGCCAACCTCCTGTGATGACTACCAGGGTGAGATGAGGAGGGAAAGCTTTGGAGTAGTGTCTGGCAAGACTGTGTGCTCCGAAGCGAGAGCTTTTATTTTAATAAGCTATTAAGAAAACCTTATCAAGGAAAGTTCTCTGTTGAGTGTTGAGTTGGCAGCTGAGATAAACACAGATTGATGGATGATGTCCACTTCAGAAGAAGGTCTAGCACAAGACAGACATGTCAGCAAGTAACTCATCTCTGCATGCCACTTCTTCTTTTAGGGGAAAGGATGGTGGCCATAAAAAGGAGATAGAGCTTAATCCTATACACGGGGGACATCACTATAATGTCTTGGACTGTAGCTCTAGAAAGAAACCATTCGTCTCCTCAGTGGTGGTAACAAGGGTCAACTACTTTTTCTCTTATGGTTGGTTTGGCCAACCCCTTATCCTTTCAGTTTATACTTAAGCAAAATGATTAGACAAATGATTTGGGGGAACTTAAAAGACATGACTTCCATTCTTCTACATTGTTGAAGGTAACAGGAGCCAGAGATATGATTAGTGAATATCAAGTATACATCCCTATTCTTAGGAATTTATCACAAAGATCCACCTTCAGTACTCTAAAAATGCATGTGTCCTAGGTTATTCATAATGACATTGTCTATAATTGTAAAATATTTGAAGTGACTTCAATGTTCCTGTGTGGAACTGCAGCTCAGGAATAGGACAACATCTTTACCATTGGGGGGACCGATGAAAAGGTGGGGGACTTCCAGGCTCTCCTGGTAAGTGAGGGTGGGAAGTGCAAAATACCTGCTAATGAGGGTAGGGGGGTGGGAAGGACGAACCCGGAGCTTACACAGTTGAATAGTCACATAGGCTGAGGCCTCAGGACCAGGGTAAAAAGGGTCAGTTGGGGAGGAGGATGTATTTTAAAATGTTTTATATAGTAGTCTTTGAGAACTGTGCTAGTATTTCATATAATTAAAAAAACAAAAACACAAATTGATGACAGTGTCATTCAGGGAACCTCACATGAAACACAAGCCTTCAACACAGTGAAGAAGAAGAAACATCTAGTTCACTTCAGAATACAAACAAAAAAAAACATACCCACTACCAAAACCACATTGAAAGATCAACATGGGAAAAGCACAGAATAATTGCACACCAAATCTACCAACCCTATAGAAGATTCCTACAATAGACATCTCCCTAGAGGTAACCCAGACACAGATTTGGTAAACATAATTATTTATATATATATATATATATATATATGAAAAACAAAACAAGCCCAGACAAATGGAACTCTATTCATAGAGTTTATGGATAAAAGTGGTGGGGAAGAGAGAAGGTAGGTGCTGTCACCAAACAGTGGCTGAACTTTGACTCTAACATTAAGAATGAAAGAAAGAGGGGCTGGAGAGATTGCTCAGTGGTTAGAGCACTGACTGCTCTTGCAGAGGACTTAGGTTCAGTCCCCAGCATCCACATGGTGGCTAACAACCATCCTTAACTCTAGTTCTAGGGGATCCAACACCCACTTCTGGCTTATGTGTAGACTGCAGGGCATGGGTGTACTCACATGCATGTAGGCAAGACACTCATACACAAGACTAAAAATCAATAAATTAAAAAAAAAAGAACTGAAACAAAGCTGGGGCTCTGTCTCTGCTCATGCACAGAAGCCTTAGGTTCAACCCCAGTGCCACAAGATAATTAATAAAAGAACAGTTGTACTCTAAATTGGATATCTGTGCATTAGAAAATAGTGGTCAGTGATTCCGTTCTTCACAGATTTAGGTGAGATTTAGCACCTCTAAGAATACATCAGCTATATTCTAGTATTGCCCACCCTGATATCCTCTTCTGTATGAACACAGCAGTAAAGAAAGAGGGGTGTTATGCGTCATTTGTATAACCCCAATTCCATCTGCTCTGAGAGCCTAGAAGCATATGCACCTGACAGTGAAGAGCACACATGCTCTACAAGCGTTGGTTTCTAAGTACTGTCTCTCAATAAGAGAAACCAGGGATTCTCATAGAAATGAATGGTTCCCGTCTGAAACTCCAATTCCAGGAGAACTCCAGTGCCAGGGGAATCCAATACACTCTTCTGACCTCCACGGCATTGCACGACATGGGTGCACAAACTTGCATGCAGATAGTACATTCATACACATATATAAATAAATAAAATTAATAAAAAAAGAAATGAATGGTTCCAGGGCTTGACCCAGAAGAATGCATGCCGAGATATTATGGGACCAGAAGATTAGGAAAAACTGAAAAGGAACGCAGCAAAGAAACTGAAGTGGCTCTAAAGTTTTTAATCTGGGTCCTAGGGGCAAGGAAATGATGACAGCACTGAATTCAGTCTTGAAATATGGTGCCGTGGAACAGTCTGGAATGCGGTGATAGCTGGGCTTCACAGTGTCCATAGCTTGTGGAAGCCGCTGAATAAAAAAATGAAGGAGAGAAGAAAACTCATTGTAACACCAGAGTGCCAATTAATAAATGGAAGGAGGGCTGGAGAGATTGTGCAGCAGTTCAGAGCACTGGCTGCTCTTGAAGAGGACTGGGATTGGTTCCCAGCACCCACATGGTGGCTAACAACCATCCATAACTCAAGTTCCAGGGGATCCAATGTCCTCTTCTGACCTTCACCGCCATTGCAGGACAGGGGTGCACTTACATACATGCAGGTAATACACTCATACACACAAAATAAAAATTAAATGGGGGCTGGAGAGATGGCTCAGCAGTTAAGAGCACTGACTGCTCTTGCAGAGGACCCGGGTTCGATTCCCAGCACCCATATGGCGGCTAAGAACTGTATTTAACTCCAGTTCCAGGGGAATCCCATGCCTTCTTCTGACCTCTGTGGCATTGCACAACATGGGTGCGCCAACCTACATGGGGACAGTACACTCATACACATAAATAAAATAAAATAAAAATTAAACGAAAATATCAAAAATAATTGGAAGGAATTGGGGTGAAGAGAAAGATCAGCAATTCAGAAGACCTGCTGCTCTGGCAGAGGACCCGGATTCCATTTCCAGTACCTCTATCAGGTGGCTTATGATTGCCTCCAACTTTAGCTCCAGGGCATCTACCATCCATCTTCTCCTGCCCTCTGTGAGCACTGCATGCATGTAGACAAACACTCAGTCATACACACAAATAACAATACCAATTAAATTTAGAAAAATAAAGTAACTTTATTTTTCTAAATTTAATTTAGGGGTGATGATTGTTTTAGGCTGGGTCATCATGTGGAACCAAATCAAGAGGGACAAATGTGACCTGTGTGATTTTACAAAAACTGTGCATTAGTAAAGGGAGTCGAACTTTTACAGCAGAAACCCAGTAGACAGAACCTAAGCATGGCCAGCATTTAGTATCCCCAGTCTGGGGAACTCATCATTGCCTACTCCAACTTCCGGGGTCCACAGAAGATCATAAGGCGATTCCGTGATGCTCTTGCTGGAAACATGTGACCTGAAGATGGAGGTAAAACTCCTGCTGTACAAACACAAAGGTCTGAATGAGATTCCCCAGAACCCACAGAACATGCAGACAGGGCGATGCACACTTGTTATAGCAGGGCAGAGTGGTGGAGGCAGGTGCATCTCTGGGGTTCCATGGCCAGCCAACCTAAGCTTGTACCCCAAATTTTATGTGAGTGAGAGATCCTGCATCAAAGAACCAGTGTATATGGTATGGTTAATCTCATCTCAACATACATGCCCATGCATGTGCACACACAGCTTCATGTTAAGTATATGTACATGTAAATTACATTTATATTGTGTAATATATATGAATTTAATCATGAATAAATGTCAGGGAAACAGAGTTGAGTGACAGCCACCAGAGGATATTATTTTTTACTTTTATTTATTATTTTATTTTATGTATATGACTGTATTGCCTGCATGTGTGTAAGTGCATCTATGTCATGCAGTGCTCAGGGAGGTCAGGAGAGGGAATCAGATCTCCTGGAATTGGAGTTAGGATAGTTGTTAGCCCTCTATGTGAGTGCTGGGAATTGAACCCAGGGCCTCTGCAAGATCAGCCAGTTCTTTTAAGTGATGAGCGTCTCTAGCTTCCCAGATGATATTCTTAACAAAGTCATGATAGAGTGAGGCTGAGTGACTGTCCCTGATGGAAAGGGAGGACAGAAATATCATAGGCAGCAACCCAAATATAGCCCAGGGAAAGGGTATCATCAGAGGGACAGTCATTGTGATTCAAAGAGTGCTGCTGGGGCTGGAGAGGATGTGATGGTATAAGAGTGCCCAACTTGGTGTTTTTTCAGAGGACCGGGTTCGATCCCCAGCACCCACATGCGCGAGAAGCTGTCTCGAAACATCCACATTCCAGGAGAATTCCAGTCCAGGGGATTCCAAGACCCTCTCTGACCTCCGTGGAATGCATGCACGGGTGCACAAACTTCATGCAGACCCAGTACATCATAACATACAGAAAATACAATAAAAGAAAAAAAAAAGAAGGCTGCAGTAGCTAATAATGATGGGGATTTATTGTTTATTGAGGCTTCCACTGTGGTTCTATGAGATAGTCGTATGTGGGAAAGCTGGATGATAATCTATAGAAATTAAAAATGCTAATAGGCTTTTAAAGTTAGAAAACTGAATAGCAACACTGAATACTGTAGAAATGCACTTCGCTCAGAAATACTTGAGTTGTTGCAATATTAGATTATCATTTGGTTGTTACAGAAAAATCCTTAAACTGTAATTGATGATTGTTGCTCGTAATATGTATACTGCCTGTATTTCTACTCTAGTAGTGGCTTTTGTGCTAAATTTCAATATCCTTGAGCCTGGCAAGCGTGCACAAAGCTTTTTTCTTTCTATTCTTTTTTTTTAATGGTTTTCCTGCACAAACTTGATCCAGATTTGAGAGATTATTAATGCCCTTGAAGTGTTTTTGTGGGTAGTCGCAACAAATGGTGGAGAATTTGGAATGTACCCTTACTTGTAGTATTGAAATTAGTCTAATTTATTAAGTTCACGCTCCCTGATTTTATATACTTGTATCTCATCAATAAAACATTGTAAAAAAGTTTTGTATTCACCCTATTTTATAATAATCTATCAATAAAATATGGGTACTTTAAAAAGCCTTTTGTAGTATTCATTAAGTTGGACATTATTAAAAGTAGAATATTAATCTGGAAAAGATACAAATAGAAAAATGCAGAGGCCTTCAAATAGATTCATGAGTACCATTGAAAGGCACACTCTTTTTCTTTTTTTTATCTTTTTATGGGGGGGGGTTTTTTGAACAGGGTCTCCTTTTAATACCAGCTGTCCTGGAGCTCACTCTTGTAGACCAGGCATGGCCTTGAGCACCACAGAGATCCGCCTACCTCTGCTCGAGCTGGGATAATAAGGCATGCGCCACCATTAGAAAACGTCACTGAAGGCTGGGCGTGGTGGTGCACGTCTTATAATATCCTACCACTTGGGAGGCAGAGGCCAGGTGGATCTTTGTGAGTCAAGCCAGCCTGGTCTACAGATAGTGAGTTCTAAAGAAGCTAGGAACAGGGAGACCTGTCTCGAAAGACAAAAAAAAAAAAAAAAAAAAAAAAAAAAGAAAACGTCACTGAAGACCAAGGTTTAATGCCAAGGAAGGGCTATGTGTGTGCTACTAGATGTAAAACTCCACACTGAAAAATATTCCCACAGGGGAAAAGCTGCAAAAAAGGCAATGCTTCCATGCAAGTGTGAAGAGATCTCTAACCAAATCGAAGCTGCCTGGGAATCATGGGGTTCCAGTGCACAGAGCAGCCAGTCAGACTGAGCCATGTTCTAGCTCTGAAGGTGCAGGTGTAGGTGAGTTGGGAACAGTCATTTCTCCATATCTCATGACAGCTCCCAAGGACTGAGGTGGGTTGATAGCAATCTGGAGTGGCACAGAGGTTTGCAGATATGCTACTTGTTTTCACATACATTAACAGTAAAAGGTTTCACACTCAAAAAGTCACAAGATGCATGCTGAAAGGTTGACCTGTATATTACAGGTTAGGAAATGCAAATGACCTAGGGTTTGCCTATGTGATTTTCCAAGCCATACAGCTAGTAAAATTGTACAGAAATTATTCTAGACTTCAGTATTCACATCATCTAGATACAGTTAGAAATCCTTGCTCTTCAACATTATTTCAGGATACAAAATTCTCTAAAATGACATGAAATTTCTATATATAGGATTATTCAGATGTACTGATTTTTTGTAACCAGAAGCAAGGACATACATTAACTGATTTATTAGTCTCAGACTTCAAGCTGGACAAAATGCCAATTTTCTTTCCAATTTAGTGTACAGTGTGTAGTGGAAATATTTTCACCATATTTGGGAATCCATAATTTTCACAAGTTAGGTCCTCAAAAACTGTTATTGTCTGCTGGGTGTGGTAGAGCACAGCTTTAATCCCAGCTCTGGGGAGGTAGAGGCACTCAGATCTGTGTGTGTGTTCAAGGCCTGCCTGGTCTACATGGTGAGTTCCAGGCTATCTGGGGTTACAGGGAGACCCTGTGTTCATCCATGCATGTCCATGTGGAGACCAGAAGTAGACTTCAGGTATCTTCCTCTGTTGCTTTCTAATTTTTCTGTTTGAGACAGCGTCCCTCTCTGAACCTGGAGCTTGCTGTTTCTGCTAGACTGCCTGACCATCTAGCACCAGGGGATCCTCCTCTCTCCTCCACTCCCAAGGGCAGGACTGACAGGTGTGTAGTGCCACACAAGACCTCTGCTGGATGGAATACCCACACAATGGGTGCTGGATGGAATACCCCAGTCAGAATGTTCAGCCCAAACCTCTGCTGATGGACTTAGCTCCCTGAAGTACCCTTGGAGCATAGGGGAGACACTGAAGAAGACCCAGGACTGACAAATTTGTGTTGTAAAACTCATGTGGAGTTTACAATTTAGTGTGAACACTCAGGATTCAGAGGGCAGTGGAGGATTGTAGAGCTGGATAGTACCCACGTAAGTCCCAGATTTGGTCCACAAGGAGATAAAGTGCAGAGAGGTTAAATTTTGTATCCTTTTACAGAGTTCATAAGTGACAGAGACAGGGGAAAGAAATGTAGGCAGATTTTTCTGATTCCTGGCCCAGTTTTCTTTCCAGGATGGCATGGTGCCTCCTGACACATATGAGATTAAAGCAAAATTATATTTGTTGAAATGGGAGAGAAGGGCTGTGGGTATTTGATGGTGAAGGGGGCGGGAATGAGGTCACGCTATCCCTAGGTTTTGTGGAAATGTTTTTGTTTTACAAGCTAACATTAGTAAAGTACGAACATCCCTTATCTACCACAAATTAATAGGGCTTGGGTTCGCTGTTTGGCTCTTTCCCAGTCTCTGTAGCAGGAAGTACCTGCCTCTTTCAGAGCACATTCATGCATGCCTTTGAGTTCCTGGCACTTGAGATCTACTCCACTAAGTGACTAATCTTAAAAAATCGCCTCTCTTGTTAGGTGCGCTGGATTCTGAGCATCTTCTGATTGCTAGGCAGTGCAGTGGCTTTGCTACTGGCAGGCAGGGATTGAATTGCCATCATTTGGCTTTATGGGAGCTAGAGTCTTGTCTCCAACATGAGCCCGAGCCAAGGTACTGTCTCCTTTTTTTCTAATTTTAGTCGGAGCCATTGGCACTGATGTTACCTAGACAGACTAGCGTTATTTCTACCCAGCACAATCTGCTGGGGTGGGCTTCCGTCCAAGCCATTCAGTTGAACTACTCCCCCTGTTTTACCAAACAGAGATATGACTGGATATGGAGGGCACTGAGCTTTCACCCTTCTCGTTAGAAGTCATCCATTCCGACACTGAGATTCTAAGTTTAATTGGTTACAATGTATGACTCAGAAAGAATTGGCTGTTATGACTGAAAATTGAGGCATTCTTTAATTGTGGGTCAGTAAGTAATTACTCCGACATTTTGGTGCTAGGACACATATTGGTATATGGAACTGTCACAGATGAGGGAAAAAGTGAATCTGAATCACACCTCTGTTTTCATCTCTTCCCCCCCTTGCTCTGGACTAGTGTAGCAGGACCTGGAGGGCGTGGGGATCATGCACATGGCCTTGTTGCTGTCACTGTGGCTTCCATGACAGAGGCCGGCTTATGACGGATATCTGTGTCTCCTGACCACAGCTTCCCAGGACCATTGACACTCTCCCTCAACTCAGAGAACACTGGGGGAGACCGGAGCAACATTTCCTGTCAGACTTGACCTTCTGTGCAGCTGTCCTGGGGTCGATCGCCTGGGCTGTCTGTGGGGCTTCTGTATCAATGTATACAGTAACAAAAGGCAGAAATCTTTACAAGAAGGCTAAATGGAAAACGGCTGCGTCATTTCCCATCCCATGCCCACCTCCCTCCCCTAGGATGTAGTGTGGGTCCTCGTAGTAACGGTAGCTCCGCTTCATTCTGGGTATCTTCCTTACCCCTCCATCAAAAGCTCCTAACATGCCTTAGTTCTGTTTCTGGTGGCTGTGATAAAATATTCTCACAAATAGAACTTAAGGGGAGAAAGGGTTTATTTAGCTCAGTTCTGGGTCGCCATCCATCACTGGGAAGTTGAGGTGGCAGGAATGTAGACCTGCTGGTCACATCATATAGACAGTCAACATCAGAGAGAGAATGAGAGCATCCACGCCCGTGCTCAGCTGGCTCTCTCCGCCTTACCCAGTCCTGGACCCGAACCCGAGGAATCGTGCACCCAGCCATACCTCATGGAGACTCTCCACCCGAGTGATTCTGGAGTGTATCAAGTTGATATTCAGCAGAAACCTGCACCCAAAATACCCAGCATCTCTCATGATTGTGCATGAACAGTGATGTTTCATATGGAAGTTCTTGGTGACCCCAGTGAGAAAGATTGTGTACTAAAGAGAAAAATGAATCAAAGTGTTGTTCAATGGTAAAGGGAAATGTGTCTATAGATCCCAACTCATGAGACTTTCAGAGAATTGACCATGGAGTTTATTAGTGTTTATTATTCTCCAAAGCAAGAGACCTACTCTCTCTCACAAAACACTCTCAAGTAGAGATGTCTAGACACATAGCCAGAGAATGTGTTTAAATTTTATGAAAAAGAAAGAGTGCATCACTGTGTTAGCTTTCTGTTACTGTAACAAATGCCTTTGCTAATAAACTTATGTAAGGGAAAGGTTCATTTTGAGTTTCTGATGACAATGGATGGGAAGGTCTACAGAGAGGGTACTCCAGTGAAATATCTTATGGGTTGTTAACTCATGGGCATTCTCAACCAATGCTGGCTTATGCATGCTTCCCTTTTGTCCAGTCATGACTTCATCTTGTCTTTTGGAATGTGACTTCTATATGGTGTTATTTGGGTCAAAATTTGATCTTCATCTGCTTTATACCTAAGGACCATGTGCTTCCTGGTAGGTAGTACAAGGCACAATCAAAAGAAAAAAAAAGTCCTTATCAAAGGCTTTATGTGTGGAATGAATGCCAGGAATTCTGAAGGTTGTGTTCACTTCAGGTTCTTGGAAGTGTTAGGTTGTAACCTTCTAACTAATTGAGGATTTTGTTTCATTTACTTCTTTTTTTTTCCCCAGAAAGAATTTACAGGGTTTGCAGGTTCCTAAAATTTTATCCATCTTCTCACATTTGACTTACTTTTGTAACACAACAGTAGGCTGTAGGCACTTGGAGTCAAATTTCCCATTTCTGTAGAATCCTTGTTTTTTAATTCTAGTTAGGTGGATAGATTTAATTCTTCCACTTCTGTTCTTAATGTGAAATGTACCAAAGCTTGTTTTATGCACAAAAGAAAATACAGTGAAGATAAGAAGATAATAGAACAAACCCTTTGTGCTCTGTGACATGGCTGCCTCCACACCAAGTCAAGGCAGCTGCTGCTGGGGCACAAGCCTGTCCTAGATCAGTCCTTTCAGCAGGTCAGCAGGGATAGAGAGGGCTCTCCAGGCCCCGCCCCCAGCAAAGGTGCCTTTAGCTTTTGATGGATGCTGCTGGAGGAATAGTTTCTCTCCTCGAAGATGTGGCTGCTGGTAGGTTGCCCAAGCCCTAAGCTCAGGGGCCCACATGCCCATGTGAGTATGGGCAGAACTAATGAATTAGTTTTTGTAAGATTTATTTGTTTCCTTTTTTAAAGATTTATTTATTATTTCATGTATTTTTGTGTGTGCCTGTGTGTATGAATGCACATATATATCATATGCATGGAGGTACTAGCTGAGGTCAGAGGACAGCATCCTATTCCCTGGGGCTGGAGTCACAGGCTGTTGTGAGGTGCCTAATGTGGGTGTTGGCAACCAAAACTGAGTCCTCTAGAAGATCACTGAGTGCTCCTGAGAACTGAGTTCTCTCTCCAGTCTCTTGGGGGACTGTTCATAATGAATGAAAGAATGAATGAATGAATAATGAACAAAAAAATAAGTAAAATTGGGAGGGATGTAGGGAGGAGAACTATGGGGCATAGGAAGTAAGCAGTAGTGGGTGGTTATGATCAGTATGCATTGTATAAATAGATGGAACATGCAAAGAATACAAAATATTATTTAATGAAAAGAAAAAGAACAGCAATTTTCCGTCCTAATTAAGTGTTCATGCAAAGTGTTGTAGTTTCTAAATTAGCTAAGTGGACTCATGTATTTGCGGGGCCATAATTATGGCCTTACATAGGCCTAAGAAAAGTTTCAAGAACACCAAGTGAGCACCTATTCGCTTACTGTTTGTGGCTGTGACAAAAGTACCTGGCAAAATCCACTTAAGACAGCAAGGATATATGTTGGCTCACGATTCAGCAATATAGTCCCTTGGGAAGGAAAACATGGCCACAAAAGCGGGCAGCTGTGGACACAGAATGAGCAGTCAGACAGTAGAGTGGGGCAGAGGAGTGGGAGGTAAGCTTTGTGAGTTCAAGGCCCACCTGCCAGTGCTCCACTTCCTCTGGCTCAGCAATGTCTTCTAAAGGTTCCACAGCCTCGTGAAACAGCCCTGAGTCTGGGGGACCACGTGTTCAGTGTGTGAGCCTATGGATATTTCACATCCAAACAGTAATATTGAGTTTTAAAAAATTGGTGATTGTGAACAATTTGATGATTTCCAGAAATGTGAGTTTACTTATCTTAAATAGATGATATAGTATTGATTTCTATTGGGTATTTTTCATTAGTATTCATGATTGGATCCTGTAAATATAGGCCTAGTGTTGTTTTCTCTGAAATAATTTATTTTAGACTAGTAAGTACATGCTGCGTGTTTAGAGTAAAGAATTGCTTGCTTTTTGTAACCCTTCCAAACATACTATTAGAGTCTGTTTTTGATGTCAGACCCTTCCATATAGCCGACTCTCACCTTCTAGTTTACAATCTGGGGACATTTCAATCTTTCTTTCTGGTCCACGAACTACTGTACTTGACAAAAGGTATTTCTAAAAGATAATTGTATTGATTAATTCAATTTCTGGGTCGAGCATAAGGTTGTAAATTGGAGATCACTCATAGAATTGGAACACAAAGGGAAAACCTTTCGAAGTCCTCTTTTTTTCTGGAGCATTGAATGATTTATGCTGAACTCCTAAAAGCTTTCCAACCTTTCAGAGCTTCAATAAACTTCTAATGGAGTCCTGAATACCAGCTCTATTTTTGTTGCTTGTGCAGTAGGTGGGAAACCTTTAGCTTGGAGGATAAGACTCTGCTTTATTTTCATAGAAAAACTCCTGTGCTAACACTTTAGGACTGCTAATATTTTTGTAAGAAGATTTCTGCTGTGACATAATCTACTAATTCAAATGCATGCTGAATATGGCGTTCCCAAGTATAAGTATATGTTTTTATATCAACATACTTAATAAAACCCAGCTTTGACACACCTGCGTACACATGATGACATCTCCATGTTGAATGTATAGGCTTCTTATTTTTTCCTATGTTAGCTGGCGATATATTTCGTGAGCTAATAGAATCTCTAAATACAGAACTTGTATTATCCCCATTTTCTGACCCCCAACAGAGTACAGTACAGTACCCTTTACACAATGGATGCTAAATTAATGGTTGTGCTGAATGGTAACCAAGAAAATACAGATTTAATCAGAGAAAAATGTACCGTTTGATTTTCGTACAGGTACATGGCAAGGATGTCACTTCAAGAAAGTCCCTTTTATTGTCAATTAGACTGTTTTATTCTCATCCGGGAGATGGAAGCTAAGCTCGCCACTTTTATATAGTTTTCTTTATAATTGTGAACACGAGGAACCACATGAGGCCATCAATCAGGGGAGAGATGAGGGCCCAACAGAATTATTTCTGTAGGTGGCCAATTTTTTTTCAATCAAGGACAGCTGAAAGGTCATGATTAAAACAGTGATTTCCCTGAAATTGTAAGTAACTGTTAGCGATTGTTTTGCACAAAGATGTCAAAACTACTTTTTTCCTCTGAAAAAAAGAAAATTATAAGTTCCTGAAAACATTGGCTGTTTTCCAAATTCCACTTGCACGACTGTGATGTATTTTAATTACTGCACTTGAGTCATTTTCTTAAAAAATATTTAAAAAAAGCAAAGATAAGTGATAGTGAGCTCCCATAGATTAAACAATGGTGGTCTCATTGCTCCAATTAGCCAAAGATTGAGGTTTCATGCTTTTAATTCAAAGGGGTGATACATGAATTAGAATTCTTTGTAGAAATGATGAGCAGTATCACTAAGTCTTTCTCCTAAGATACAGCAGGGAATACTTGGTGGCTATACATTGCTTCATGAAGAAAGTTCAGGAAGGTGGATGAGGGCAGGGCATGTTGCCATGATGGCTGTCAGTGGGCCTGTAATCTCAGTAGCAGGACTGACCCTACTCCCTGGGCAGTGTCAGAGAGGGCTTACTCATGTTCACTGAGAGGAGGTGTGGACACGTGGTCCTGACCATTTGCAGTCATTAAGTCACCCTCAGAACTCTGGTAGCAAGAAAGATTTTAACCACAGTATCCTGGTCACTTTCCAAGTCGGGTAATTACATTCTGTCTGCTGATATCTTCCCGCGGGCTCTGTTTTTTTATTTGTTTGTTTGGGTTTTTATTGTTGTCTGTTGTTGGATATAAATGATGTAGTTAAAAGTCTGTGCATCCCTTAAAACCATTTAGTTTTAAGCTTTTAATGTTCTTTAAAATGGAGCTGAAAATTTGTGTGGGGTGCATGTTATTTTAAACCGCATTAATGATTTGTGTTGTATGCTGTGTGTGGAGGGGTGTATACACTTGACATGTGGGGGTCAGAGGTGAACTTTTAATGTCTTTCCCTCCCTCCCTCCTTCCATCCCTTTCTTTCTTCCTTCCTTTAGACAGGGTCTCCCTGTAGCTCTAGCTGGCCTGAAACTTTCTTTGTAGCCTGAGTCTACCTCCTGAACGCTGCGATTAAAGGTGTGCACCGCCACACCCAGCCTCCCCTCTCTTTCTATAACTTTCTTTGAGGACAAGGTCTGTCACTGAACCTGGAGCTCACTGACTGGTTGGAACGCTGACCAGTGGTGATCTGCTATGACCTTCCTGTTCTCCCCTTTCTGGAGAATTCTAGTAAATGCCTCCATGCCAAACTTTTTTTTTTTTTGGTCTTTTTGAGACAGGGTCTCCCTGTAGCTCTGGCTGTCCCAGAAGTCACTCTGTAGACCAGGCTGGCCTCGAACTCACAGAGATCCGCGTGCGTCTGCCTCCCAAGTGCTAGGATTAAAGGCGTGTGCCACCACGCCCGGCATTTATTTATTTCTGTATGTGTATCAATGTACTGTCTGCATGCAAGTCTGTGCACCTGTGTCGTGCAATGCTGCGGAGGTCAGAAGAGGGTGTCGGATTCCCCTGGAACTGGAGTTCTCCTGGAATTGGAGTTTCAGACGTTTCTCGGCCACCATGTGGGTGCTGGGGATCGAACCCGGGTCCTCTGTAAGAGCGGTCGGTGCTCTTAACCACTAGGCCATCTCTCCAGCCCCCCATGCCAAACTTTTACATGGTTTTTTCAGACCAAAACTCAAGTCATCCTGCTTGGGCAGCAGACTCAGTCCACCGAACCATCTCCAAAGCGTGCGTCCTGTACTTCTGACCTCTCCTTTCATTTAAGTATTTTTATTTAAGAGACATAAAGACATAAAAGATGAAACTGTAGGAAGAAAGACAGATACCCCGGGAGACAGGGATACCGTTGGTGCTTACCTTGAAGGAAGGTGCTCATAGGCAGAGATGAACTTAGGCAGCAGCTGCCTTTGGGGAAGATCATGGGCAGCAGTGCCTAGAAGAGTGAGTTCATTTACAATTAAAACCTGGTACAGTTCCAGTGGAACCCAACCACGGCAGGATTCATTTCCATGTGAAATGTCAATCTTTCTTCCCATCGATGAGTGCTTTCAAATTAGATTTGTATGGCAGAAGGATCTATCTCTGATTTTAAGAGCAATATTTTGATATGTCATAATTTTGATGGCCATGTTTTGAGTTAGATATTTCATTCCAGATCATTTTTTTTTGGTAATCTACAGAGAGATAAAATTCTATCAGATCAACATTTGTTGGATGCCAGACATATTTAAGAGCTGCATGTGATGTATTGCTCTCAAAGACAGTGTACCTCCAAAGCCATGCGGGGGTCCAAATATTTTCTCTGTTATATTCTTAGTGGGTTGAAATTGTGATTTGGGGGGGTTCTTTTAGTTGGTGCCTTTTTAAATGTATTCAATAATAAAAATGGTAAAACAAAATCCACTCAGTTGGCCCTAATTTTATCCATTAATCTTGAAAGTTACCCTGGCAACCTTATTATATGGTAGAGAAGGGTTAGCTGTGAGTCACAGGAGCTGTGGTTGGATTCTGGACTTTATATTTTCTCTCGCTTCCAAGTGGCTGTGCTGCTTAGATTTCCTATCTCTGTCTTTGCACTGACAACTCAATATATTTGACCTCATCAAAACAATTTAAATGACAAGGTATCAAAAAAAAAAAAAAAACCCAAACACACACCTTTACCTAGCGAAATCAACTCTCCACTGTGCTGCAGGATAGGAGAGAAGTTTGACAACACACAGTCCTCCCTCCCCTCCATAAGGTTGGTTGTGCGTGTAACCTGAGCTTAGAAATGACTCTTCTCAGATTTCTGGGAATCTTGTCTTCAGAGCTATGCTGCTCTGGGCTCTCAGTGATGGAGCTGTGATTAACTCAGTGCCACAGTCTCAAAGATATTCTCTTGCCAATACTGACTAGATTTTCCCTTCTCCAACTCATCTTTTTATCCTCTCTGGGGTATGGAAGATAAGCAATCTACCATCCCTGGTTATGTGAAAATAGCTGAACTTGAGAGATAAAGCGACCCTTGTCATGGGGACCAGAGAAGGCTGACTGACCCCTGAGTGTTGGAGAATGTCATCCCTGAGGGTAGGTAGAGGACATGGGATAAGAGCTCCGCCTTTCGAGGAAGCTTGTGCATGAGGGTCTCCATTTCCAGCAGGAACAGAGCTGCTTAGGGAGGCTCTGACTGACTAAGCTGTTGGCAGTAAGGAAGATTCCAGAAACTGAGGGGAAGCCCTTATTGGGGAACCCCCATCAGCAGAAACCACAGCACTCAAGGTGTCCTTGACCATCTAGGAACTTGGTGATGGGCAACACTAGGAGAATTAGATTTCAAATAAGATTCAAACTCCAGTGTCTGAGAGCAGAGGTAGTGGTCACAGAAACGCTCAGCAAATTCAGCCACTGAACAAAACACAGTTCTGAAACTGCTAAAAGGCAGATCTATTGTACAATGGGGAAGAACTAAGATGTCAGCCTGGTTCAGAGACCAGGCAGGAAAGCACTGATTCATTCCATAGCTTTTGGGTCTCTTACTTGAAGGCCGTGCTGTGGCCACATCCTATCTCACTTGCACATGACAGAGAATTCATGTAAATTATATTTATTTATTGATACTTTTATGTGTATTAATATTTTGCCTGCACACCACATGCATGCAGTACCTGTGAAGGTCAGAAAAGGGTGTTGGATCCCCTGGAATTGGAGTTATGGATGATTGTTAATTGTTAACCACCATGTGGGTCCTATGAAAAGCTTGGTCCTCTACCAGAGCAGACAATGCTCTTAACTGTTCTGCCATCTCTCCAGCCCCACATATAAATTCTTTATTTTTTTTGCCAACAAAATTATGCTTTTATTCCAGAAAGGGTGTTTCTGTTCTAAATTTACAGCAAAATATCTCCAAAGACAAAGGCAGGATTTTGGCCAAACCAGAAGTGTTCCTTCTTTTTTTTTTAATTTTCATTTTTTATTGATGCTTTGTGTATTTCATACATCATGTTCCAATTCAGTTCAGGCATATTTCCCTTTCCCTTCCCCCCACCCTACCCCATCCCAGATCATGCATTCTGCCATAACTGTACTGCATCTTTCTCTCAGTTTTTTTTTCATTTTTTAACAATAAGTGATAATTCTTTTAATATGCATCCCTCTCCACAAGAAATATTTATAACTGGGTTATTGGTACTAGCATCCGCATATGAGAGATACCATTTGTGATTTGTTTTTCTGGGACTGTGTTACTTCACTTAACATGATATCTTCTAGCTCCATCATTTACCTGCAAAGTTCATGATGTTGTCTTTCTTTACTGCTGCATAGAATTCCATTGTGTACATGTACCACACACTGAAATGGTGACTCGGGAAGGGTGGGAGGGGTGGGAGAGGGACAGGGGTGTATATTCGATTGGTGCATATTTAGTTGACGTGAGTTCAACAAGTATCCACTTTTTCCCAGACTCTGTCTACAGGATAAATGGTGTTTTAGGATTTAGTAAAAGTAAATATGTGTATATTAAATAACATTGGTTTAAAGGCTGATAAAAGTGGTAATGCATTTGAGTTAATTGGTGATATAAATTGCTGTTGTCCACATTAGCTTTAATTAAAAACTGTATAACAATTACTTTGGGATTGGCATAAACAAATGTTCTCTATAATTTTGCTGTCATATAGTATCACCTGGTAGCAATCTCTTTCACCTATAGGATGATTTAACTCAAAAATAAACTTTGTTTCCCAAGTTAATCACATACAGTAACCCAAAACAGCATGGGTGAACTTGATGAAATCTGTGCCTTGATTCCACCCTATAGGTATGTATAATACAACTGCTTTTATGGGACTCATGGGTCAAAAATAAAAACCTTAAATAAAAAAGGGGGATATAGATAGATATGAAAACTTTTTGTCAAAAAACCTTGCAACCCAAATCTTAAAACTAACTATGGGAAAGGATTTGTATGTTCCAACAGGCCAGAGTATCACCAACTTAATGGCTGAGAAAGAAAATGCAGCTTTGCAGTGAGTAGGATGTACCAGAAAGTGCCAGCAGAAGGATTGACTCCTCTGGGCATTGAAGGGAAGAAATGCCTCAGATTGCTGCAGACATCAGGCCCCTCTGTGGATCCTACTAGTAACAACTATTTTTAATGATTCCTAATGAAGCTTACCTTCTAGGTGCCGCAAAGGTTTTAATACAAGAGACTTTCTTACCCCCCCCCCATAGAATAAGGAGAAATATGATGATGATGAGGTCGTTCTCCAGCTGTAGATTGGAGCCAGCTGTTATAGAGGTATTCTCTTGTAAAATCAGTAAAACTGCCTTCTTTAATTGACTAATGGACATAGAAACTGTGAAAAGGATTATTCTCTATTCAGAACCAAATATAATGCTAAAGTCTCCTTAAGCTATGCACTTAAACAAAATATATTAATACAGGAGCTCTGACATCAACAATGGATTATTCTACCAAGGAGATGTTGGCCAGGGGATCCAAGCCCCCACAAAAGGTAAAGGCTCCTTGCCTCCAAACTGGGATATCTGCAGGAAGAGAGGCGATAAGGCCCTGCTGTTGAAGACCTGATATAAACATGGGAAAGATGTATGGAGACCGCACTTGCAAGTATACAGATGGTCTCTGGGATGCCAGAGAGTGTTACCAAAGGCCACTAAACCAATAAAGCAAATATAGGTCTCCTTGAGTCAAGCAAGACTCCTCCGTCAGCACCAGCTACACCTCATCTGCCTGGAAATACTGTGCAGCAGTGGCAGCCATATGTCTGTATATCCCAAATCTAATTGGCTATTAGCTCTCTCCTTGGAGGAATAACCCACGGCTGATGCCACAAGCTTACATCCTCTAATGGTTAGGAGATGTTATAAACCACACGAAGACCCTGTCATACTTAACAGAAGAAAATGTAATTCATGGATTAACATACCATCCAAACATCTGTGTCTATACCAAAGTAACCTACCATAACAATTAGTACTGTTTAAATACCTATATATCTAATTGCGTGTGCTTCATTAGTAGGATCGAAAGGCTATATATTATACTGTTTAAATACCTATATATCTAATTGCATGTGCTTCATTAGTAGGATTGAAAGGTTATGCCTGGACAAGCTGGCAGCCCATGAAAGAAAACAGCCAGAATTGACTAGAGACCAAGACAACAGCTCCAGAGAAAGTAGACTGTTTTGCTTCTCATCCACCTGTGCCCCTTTTCTAAGCCTAGGGAACAATCTGCGGAAGAGGGGGCGTGGTAGAATGTAAGGGCTGCGATTGGGGTTAATGGTGAAACTACAACAATATAGACTGGACACTCATTTGATCAACTTGATTGAACATACAAGCCCCCCCTGCTGGATGGTGGGACCCATGAGCTGTGTGGGTTTGGGCACAACTGCTTGCAAATTGGTTTTACATGAAGGATGCTTGTACTCACAAATTATCACTTATTGTTAAAAAAATGAAAACAAAACGAAACAAAAAAACAGAGAAAGATGCAGAAAAGTTACAGCAGAATGCATGATCTGGGATGGGGTGGGGTGGGGTGGGGGGAAGGGAAAGGGATATATGCCTGAACTTAATTGGAAAATGATGTATGAAATACACAAATAATCAATAAAAAAAGAAAATTAGAAAAAAAACAATAAGTGATAATTTATGAGTACAAGCATCCTTCATGTAAAACCAATTTGCAAGCAGTTGTGCCCAAACCCACACGGTCCATGGGTCCCACCATCCAGCAGTGGGGGCTTGTATGTTCAATCAAGTTGATCAAATGAGTGTCCAGACTATATTGCTGTAGTTTCACCATTCACCCCTATCGCAGCCCTTACATTCTACCACGCCCCCTCTTCAGCAGATTGTTCCCTAGGCTTATAAGCCACAGTAAGACCCTGTCATATTTAACAGAAAAAATGTAATTCATGGATTCACATATAAATTCTTAAAACAGTCTCTTCTCTCTTCACTTTTCTTAGTCAATGAAAGCAGTCTGCTTGTTTGTTTTCTGTCTTCTCTTAAAGATTAGCTTCTTCCCCTTGAAGTCTGTGTAAGCTTTTAAAAAACACAAACTAACACTGGCATACCATAATTCATCAATATAGATATATTTTAGTGCATCTTTACATATGAATTTTGGGATGCATCTTAAGTAGATGGATTGTCATGATTTAATTGCAAGAGTAGGTTTCTTGGTGATACATTAAGGGTTGTACTGGCCTCAAATCAGGAATGTAGAAAGCCTGTGTCCTAAGATCTTGTCACTCCAACAATGGCTCCCAAAACAATGTTATTCATAGAGGACTGATAGTGTCACATGGTGCCACTGACACCAGCCGAGAGACTGATGACGCCATGTAGTATTCTAATCCCAGGTATCTAAGATACCTACACACACACACACACACACACACACACACACACACACACACACACACACACAAAACCTCTTAGGCAACTAGTGTGGAGAGAAAACTGATTCTCCCTCCCTCTACATCCAGTGATTGTCTGTAGCTCTTCATCTTGAGTTGGGACCTCCTTGAAATATTTCCCATCTTCTGAATATGTCTGCTGGTTTTGTGATTGTGCGGATCCTATTAGACGACCATACTGTGGAGATTTTACCACTGGCACTTCTCTATCATGTGGGTTAACTAGCAGCAGGTGTCTTGTTCTGGCTTTTATGATCTTTCTGTCCCTCTTCCTTGAGGTCTTCTGACCCTTAGCTGTAGAGATTACATTGTAGATGTGTCCCTTAGGGCTGGGCACCTCACAGACACTTTTGGTGGTCAGTGTCTTAAATCACAAATTTATAACATGCATCTAATTCCTCACATAGAATTTTCATGTGAAGAAAATAATTCTAGGGCCTTTGAGATAGAAAGGACAGTATGCCTGTTTGAAAATTGAAGTGAGGGGAATGAGAATCAGAACTAGAATCCATAAGCTAGAGAGCACGCAGCTCCTTCTGGAACTCTGGTCTGTGGGTATACAGCTGTCCCCAGATTGCAAAGATCTCACATTGAACCCTGTACCAAACTTCCCTTGGGGAAGAACTGGGTGGTATAAGGTGCCCCCAGATAACACAGAATGTTTCTGCAGAGCTGCTTGGAGAACATCCACTCATTTCATGCTTCATGATTGGTGGTGTTAGGTGCTATTTCAACCATCTCTTAGGTTGGAGATATGGCTCACTGAGTGCTTGTCTTACATGCAGGAGGCCATGGGTTCAATCACCAGCACTGAGAAAGGAAGCTGACACCACTTATCCACAGTACCCTAAAGGGTGGCTCCTGAATGCCACTGGACATGACAGAGTTCTCTTTTGGTAGATCCAAAATAGTTCACAAACTTTCAAGTTTACAGAATTAAAAGAAATCGTGTAATGTGGGAAGAGTCTCTGCTCCTAGGCCTTCAAGAGATTGTTACATAAGCTATTCCAGCAGCGGGGAGTCTGTAAGAAGTGGAATATGTTGACTGCACTGTAGCGTACGTGACACACCAGAGCCCTGACTCCTGTGAAAATTCGAAGTAACTGCTAATTAGTGACAGCAAGGTTTGACGCAAGTGCTTGGGAAAATTATTATAGCAAAACCAAGATAGGACATGTTAGCGATTCAGAGTGGCCTTTCAGTTAAGAAATTTTTCATGTAGCCAAGGTTTCCTGTGAGGCATTTGTCAAATGTGGTTGGTGAAACTAAGGGAATTTTGCTTTGCAACAATTCAGTTTTGGAAATCACCTTTCCTAGGCACACGTGACTTGTGCTAGAAGACCCCATGAGGGCCGCTTCTGACTCTCAGCAACAGTGTTTGGGGATCTTACTTTCTCTGTCTCCTGCCAGGATCTTACTTTAATCTCCTGGAATCAAGACAAATGGACTTTTCTCAGATCTGCTCACATCCTGGTCCTGTTACTCTCTCCCTGAATGTGATGAGCAACCTCCAAACAGGCCCTTGCCTTTGAACCTGTCTTTAACGCTGTAGTTACCTGTGTTGCATGATACCCAGCAGCCTTGCTTGGTTTTTTCTATGCTTTTTAAACTTGATTTTTTTTTCCTGTTGACCTGTCATGATTTATAGTCCCACATGAAAATGTTATTTACTGTAGAGATTTAGAATTAATATCTTCTTTCTTCGCTTGAAAGTACTGAATACGTATTTTTATTAGTGCTGTCTCTTGTGCCTATATGAATTGCATATGTAATATTCATGGCACTTAGGAGTTCAAAGAATGAATAGACTTTGGATGAACTGGTCATGTTGGCCGTGCAATAGTCATGGATAACTCAGGATACTCTGCTTCTCATGGACTTTCCAAAACTTGGCCTTTTCTTCCTCATCCCTTTGCTTACAACCTCTTGCTTTTTGCTGTAATCGTTTGAGTGCACAGGAAGAAATGAAGCTTTCAAATCCCTCAAAAATAGGAAGGAGGCATTAGGCCTTTGTTCGGTCTCAGCTTTTGATCATAACTATAATTCTTTGCAAGCAATCCAATAACACTTCCCATTGAGTTGCAGTTGTGTTTCCTTTGAGCTCGAATTTATGGCCTACCATTGGTAGATTAAAAATCCATTAAAATCTATAAGAACAGCACAAGTTACATATTCCCTTTTCTTTAGCAAAGATTTTTCTCAAAGATTTTTACATTAGAACTCTGTGACTGAGTACCGATATTAATAGGGCATTTAAAAATCAAATTTGGCTTGTCCCTGTCACAGCAGACCGCACAAGGAGTGATTTCACATAGTCTATGATTTTTGAATTTTGGACCCATGATTGAGACACAGCTGATTTTTCTCCCATGTGAGAAAGACAATGCCAGACTCCATTAGCAAACAGCACAGAGCCTTAAAGAATATGCAGTAATGAGGACAGCCAGCAAATAACACGTGGAGAAGGGCGATAATAGATTCAGAGAAAGAATGCCCAAGTAATTGTGCTGTAGGTAGCAAGAAAAATGAAACTGGAGAAAAGGTGAGAGGTCGAGGGTAGAGATGTAAATTTAAACTAATATACAGATAAATGCTGACCAAAAAATGACATCACCATGCCTAATATTATAAAAAAAAAACACCCACAGAAGTGAGGGTGTGAAGAAAATGCTTTTCTGTGTGTCAAAATTGATGCTTTTCTTTCAGGTGACACTCTCTGTTCTTGGCTATAAATTAACTTGCTCTCTGCATCTTACTACTTTTGCAGATAGCGAAGGATTGAAGTTAGGAGTCATATTTGTAGCCCAGAAGGCAATGGGCATAGTGGGTGAGGACATAGCTCTCCCTGCTGCTCATCCAGGCAGCTTGCCACCACCAATTCTTAATCAGTTGCAGTAGTAAAATAGATGATTAAATAGTTCCGAGAGGTGGCTGGGGGCTCAGTTGACAGAGCGCTTGCCTAGCGTGCAAGAGCCCTGGATTTGATTTCCAGCATCAGGTGTGTCACAAGTGAAATCTCATTTAATCCTCAAAACAGGTTTGATTTCCAACTAACCCTCCTCTATGGCTACAGAAATCTTGGTGTCTGGAAGATAACACAGGCGAAGTTCTCCCAGTAAGGAGTTAATAAAATAGGGTCAATCCCAGGGAGCCTAGTTCTAAAAGCTGTTCAGCAGACAGTCTGTTCTATTGCTACCTAAAACCAAACCAGGCACAATCTACTGTTGATGAAACTTTCAGGCTATATGGGGAGTCATCCAGCACATAAATAGCACCCCAAACAAGTGAAAATCCCAGTGTACAGACCATGAAAAGGCTGCATGGCAGGACTAGAGGCAGTACTAGAATTTACCTAGTTTTTGGGTGTATGTTTTCCAAAATTTCTTCCCAATAATGTGCCATCTGAGCTATAATCTGAGCAAAGTATTGTTTTGGAAATTTTCTTGGGATCATTTTGAATAGGGATTCATCTGTTGTGTTTTTTTTTTTTTCTATCTCGTATGTAGTTCAGTAAACATTTATATCTCTTTTTTTGTTTTGATTGTTGAGATAGAGTCTCCTTGTAGCCCCAGCTGGCCTAGAACTTACTATTACTATGTAGTCCATGCTGGCCTTGAACTCACATAGATCTACCTGCCTCTGCCACCCAAGTGCTAAGATTAAGGCATGTGCTACCATATTCAGCCAGTAAACTTTTTTTTTTAAAAAAAACAACTTTAGTTTTGGGGCTGGAGAGATGGCCTAGTGGTTAAGAGCACCGACTGCTCTTGCAAAGGACCAGGGGTTCGATCCCCAGCACTCACATGGTGGCTGAGAACTGTCTTTAACTCCAGTTCCAGGGGAATCCAACACTCTTTTCTGACCTCCGCAGCATTGCATGACATGGGTGCACAAACCTACATGCAGACAGTACATTCATACACATAAAAAATAAATAAAATGAAAAAAAGTTAGTTTTGAAAGCTAGCTTCAAGGTAGAATTCTAATTTTATTCAAGATTTATTTCCAATTGACACTGATTTTGCTAGCTATAATTTGATTTTCTGTAAGTCTATTTAATTGTATAGTTATCTATCTTTCAATCTTTCCCTATTCCTTTTTAATGTATATTTTTATTGAACTCTTATGGATTTCATACAATACATCTTGATCATATGTAGACCTCCTCCTATATATGCACGATCTCAAAGCCTGGCAACAGGATTCCATGAATTCTGTCATATATGTTAAGACCAATTGAGGCAGGTTTGTGTACCCAGATGTCTCTTGGAAGACAAGCTCTCATAGTTCTAGCAGATACTCTGGAAGTTGCTAAGGGAGAAAATCAATCAGTGGTTCAATCCCAGGTTTAAAGCTTAATAAGGACAAGAATGACTGGGACAGCAAGCCATATCAGTGCAGTAGTGGCACTTTTATCTTGGGGTTAATCAACAGCTACCTAATTGGTCTTAAAGCTCACTCAGTGGAAAGGAATTTGTGTGTGGCACTGTAAACATAACAAAATACATATGGCTGGAGAGGTCGTAGATCCTGGAGAAAACCCCGCATCTGTCACATCCCTAGACACATCTTATTTCTTAATAATATGGATCTCTAGAGGGGCTTGGTGGCGCACTCCTTTAATCCTAGCACTTGGGAGGCAGAGGCAGGTGGATCTCTGTGAGTTCAAGGCCAGCCTGGTTTACAGACTGAGTTCCAGGACAGCCAGAGCTACAGGGAGACCCTGTCTCAAAAAAGACCAATAATAATAATAATAATAATAATAATAGGAAGAAGAAGAAGAAGAAGAATCTTTTCCTATTCTTAAAAGACCCTCCTGAAAATCAGAATAATGTCTAAGGCATTTACATTTTTGATAGTCTCATTAATGAAAGAAGACAATATAATATGGAATTACAAACTCAACAAATATCAAAAGAAAATCCCTGAAGAGTCACCACTTTCTTACAGGGACTATGCTGAAGTTTGATATATTAATTCAATTAATTTCTTCTTCCTCCAACCCCCAAATAGGGATTTATGTGCTGTCAATATCTACATTTTACAAATGAGAAATTTTCAGGCATAGAAATTAGATCACCTGTAAGCTAGCTGTGGTTAGAAATTAGATGTTAGCCAGTTTTCGATTGCTAGATCAAGCACTTGAGGGAGAGATCAACTGGAAAGAGAAAAGCTCTGGCGTGGGTCACAGGGTAGGAGGTCTGGGTCCGTGATCAATGGCTCCATTGCACCTGTTGTTAGGCATTGGATCATGGCAGAAAGCCCGCCTTAGAACAAAGTCTTATCTCACATCCAGAATGTAAATGGGAGACAGAAGGCAAAAGAAAGAGCTGGTGTCCCGCCATGTCCCTCAGAGGTATGACCTCCATGACTCATGGGCCTGGAACCAAGCCCTGCCTCTCCAGGATTCTGCTTCTTTCAAATAACACCACTTGCAGATTGCAGCTTCAACACATGAGCCTTGAGGTGATCTGTAAGATCCATATCAAGGTCTGATAGGGACCACGTTCTTTTAGTCTGACTCAATAGTCTATGTATAAACCAAGTAGACCCAAGAATTGTAACTTCCTATATAGTCTGTGGAAGCACAAAATTAAAAGAGTGAAGTCATTTCAGTAAGAATTACGGGGAAGAAACTTTGAAACTGAGAACGTTTTTTCCCTCTAGTGGTAAGTATTTAGGAATTTTGATATGTTGTTTCCACTCTAAAATAATGGATCTACTGGATTACAGTTGATTTACTGGGGATTCACCTTCTACTGATGGCAATATCAGCTTAGTTGAAGAAGCTCTGATTCAGTCAAGTTGCATTCCAGGACAGTGTAGCAACGTTCCCCACTATGGAAACAGTGCAGCAAGTGAACACTAAAGCTCAGTCTGGCGAAAGACAGGGGGACCTTCCCATCTGAAATGCAACCCCCACCCCAATCATGGTGTTCTCCTGTGCGCCTACAGCATGTTCTCCAGAAGTTTTTGCAACTATGCAAATATCAGATGTTTGCAAAATGGAAACAAAAATAAGATGTTGAAAGATATTTCCAGTAGTTGAGTACTATATAGTGTTATTGGAGCTTTTAAAAATCTAGTCTAAATATGGCCCAAAAGGAATATATAATCTCCAAAAATGCATTATGAACACAACACTCACATAGTTGTCTTGTGTTTTGATATTAGAATATGGTTCTTAGCTTCTTTATGAAAAATCTCATACTTTGATGCGAATTATAATCTTGTCAGTGTAGTACTGTGTGAGTAAAAATTAAACCTGGAAATCTGGATTTTTCTCTGCCCAATAATTCATATATTTAGAACTTTTCCAGTGAATTAGATTTATGTATCTCATCTATTCCTTAGTGATGTTGGAGAAAGCTTCACTTTCATTGAAACTATCCTGTAGGTGACAAAAACATCCTACCTCCATTGGCATAATTTTCTTTTCCTTTTTGGTTCCATCAACAACAACAAAATCCTAATTTGGATAACTAATATGCTTAAGTATTCTCAGAAAAGAGCGATAATATATTAGAGCTGTTAGGTTCCCACAAATCATTGTGCTTTACAGCTCTGATTTTGAAATATGTGGGCTGATGTCTGATTTATGCTGTTGGTCTTTCTTGTGTATACTTAAATATTCTTGCCTAATGTTATTAGATTAGCCTAAAGCTGCAAAGGGGCCTCTCTGACTCTGGGTATTTGCAAAATGCCTCTCCTTTAAATTATGACCCATATTCTTTGAGTAATGTTCTTTGTGGTTGACTAACACCTTTTTGTCTCTTGGGAAAGTACTTGTTCAATATCATCTTAGCATGTGAGCTCCTGAAATCTCTTTACTCAGATTATTACCCCTAAAGATCTGGGGAAAGATATTAAAAGAAGAGTATATACCCACAAATTCTATTGATATTATATGATAAGCTAAACTTGATTTTCCTGACTTCTTTTTTTTTGAGACAGGGTCTCATGTAGCCCAGGCTGATCTCAAGCTTTCTGCAGAGATGAACTTTAACTTCCAGTTTTCCTACCTTCATCTAAGGGCTGAGATTACAGGGGTGTACCACAGAGACTTTCTGCATGCTAGGCAAATGCTCTAATAACTGAGCTACAACCTTAACCCATCTGATTTTTCACAGGTTTCTAATAGAGGATGCCTTATGGATACCAAGTCTACGATAACAGAAGAATTATGAAACAGAAATTAGATTTATTTTATATGTCATTTGTTCTAGTTCGCATTTCCAGTGCTGTGATAAGATAGTCTGACAAAAAGCAACTTACAGGAGCAAGAGTTTATTGTAGCTCAGACTTCCAGGTCACAGCCCACCACTGCAGGACAGTCAAAAGCCACTAGTGATAGCTACAGCAAGGAATGGAAAGATAATCCTTGGGCATCCTCGGAGGCCAGCTGCTTGATCTTGAACAGTCCAGGGCTCCCACAAGGGCATAGTGCTGCCTGCTTGCAGGCTGGGTCTTCCTACCTCAGGGAATAATCAAGACAACCTTCTATAGATATTCCCGCAAGCCAGCCTGATCTCAGTAGTCCCTCCCCGAGACTTCCCAGGATTCTAGAGCCTGTCAAATTAATAATTAAAAGGCCCAGAGAGTTCAAAATGAAGGAGTGGATAAGCGTACCCTTTGGGTTCAGGCTGCACAAAGCACACACAGGAAGGGCCTTTTCGAATTAGAGTTATCCATTGTCTCTCTCAGTGAATTTCAGCTCTCCAAAGATCAGGATGCTTTGTCTTTTGGGCTCTGCCTCCTGGAATTTAGCTCCTCAACCCCCATTCCGTAGACTTTATAAAGTAACAATGATATTAATTGATGTACTTGAATTGATTTCTCTTCCCCTTCACTCTTCTAGGTTCTGTCCAAATAATGTTTTCTATAGCTGTCACTGCACCTCTGTGAAGAAGGCATGTTGTAGACCTTGGGATGTTGGTTAAAAATTTGTCATAGGCTATTCTATCTAGCCATACCCCAGCCTTCTTATAGCTAACTCCAAAAGCAATTCTTTTTTTTTTTTTTTTAATCATTTTTTATTGATGCTTTGTGCATTTCATACATCATTCCAATTCCGTTCAGGCATATTCCCTTTCCTTCCCCCCACCCCCACCCCAACTGAGATCATAACTGTCCTGCATATTTCTCTCAGTTTTTTTTTTTCATTTTTTTTAGCTAAAGTGATAATCCATGAGTACACGCATCCGTCATGTAAAACAATTTGCAGGCTGTTGTTGTGCCCAAACCCCCACAGCCCCACCTTCCAGCGGGTGAGGGGTTGTATGTTCAATCAGGTTGATCAAATGGAGTGTCCAGACTACATTGCTGTAGTTCACACCCATCCCCCAATCGCAGCCCTTACATTCTACCACACGCCCCCTCTTCGCAGATTATTCCCTAGGCTTAGAAAAGGGGCACAGGTGGATAGAAGCAAAACAAGTCCACCTTCTGGAGCTGTTGTCTGGGACTCGGTCAATTCTGGCTGTTTCCTTTCATGGGGCTGAAGTTTGTCCAGGAATAACCTTTGCGACCTCTACTAATGAAGCACAAGCAATTAGATATATAGGTATTTAAACAGCATTAATAGTTATGGTAGGTTACTTTGGTATAGACACATATGTTTAGATGATATGTTGATCCATGAATTACATTTTTTCCTGTTAAATATGACAGGGTCTTACTGTGGCTTATGACATCTCCTAACCTACCCATTCTCCAAAGTCATTAAAAATTTTTTTTAATTTTTTATGTTATTTTTGTATGTGTATGAATGTACTGTCTGCATGCAGGTTTGTGCACCGTGTCATGCAATGCCGCGGAGGTCAGAAGAGGCTGTCGGATTCCCCTGGAACTGGAGTCAAAGACGGTTCTCAGCCGCCATGTTGTTGCTGGGGATCGAACCCGGGTCCTCTGCAAGAGCGGTTGGCACTAACTGCTAGGCCATCTCTCCAGCCCCCATATCCAAAGTCATTTTAAAGCAAATTCTAAGCACGTTCCTCCTAAATAGTTAATTATATACCTGTAAATTACTATATATTTTTTTAAAAAACAGGACTGTAAATTTTGTTTTACAGCTTAATATAAAATTTTGTCTGTGAAGCTTTGGTTGATGCTCTTTGTGTCCTACAGAGTTCTTCTGTGTTATTTCTACATTTTCTTTTATATTTCATCTTTGCAAAACGTTGAGGATTGTGTTTTCTTCTAGGAGTATTTTTCTTCAGATTTAGTTCTTTAATCCACATGGGGTTTCTGTTATTGTTATTTTGATTTTTCTTTTTTTTCAAACAGGTTCTTTAGCCCAGACTAGCCTCATATTTGAGATCTGCCTGCCTCTGCCACACAAGTACTGGGGTTCTTCAGGCATTATAAGCTGTCATGCCTGGCTTGTTCTTGGTTTTGAAATTAGTGATCCAATTCTTCCCCACTTCTGTCAGTCCATCTCCACTGACTGTGGTGTCACTGGGATTATACATGCTGGACGTAGGGGGCTGCTAATGTTTCTCAAGTCTCTTGTGGGTCTCCGTGTTGGTGCCACAGTGCCTTTTCATAAGCCTTGATAGGCACATAGGTTAATTTTTCCCTTTTTTTGTTATTGTTGTTGTTCACCTAAATCAATTTAAATTTCTTAATCCTTAGCTTCTCTGCATTGCTTCATACCATCAAGTTCCAGGAAAAAGCCTGCGTTTTTATTGGAGTTATATTCAGTTTATAGATTTACTTAGGAAGAACACGTAGGTTTTTTTTTTTTTTTTAATGTGTATGAGTGTACTGTCTGCATGTAGGTTGGTGCACCTGTGTCACACCATGCCACAGAGGTCAGAAGAGAGCATCAGATTCCCCTGGAAATGGAGTTAAAGACGGTTCTTAGCTGCCATGTGGGTGCTAGGAATTGAACCCAGGTCCTCTGCAAGAGCAGTCAGTGCTCTTAACCGCTGAGTCATCTCTCCAGCCCCCAAAATAGCAGATAGTTTTATGAGAGAGCTTTCCTGTCCATAAAATAGTATGTTTCTACTTAAAAAATTAAAAAAAATTTAAAAAAAAAAAAAAAAAATTAAAAAAAAATTGCGCACGATGCCAGGCAGGCATGGTGGTGGTACGCCCCTTTCATCCAAGCACTCAGGAGGCAGAGGCTGGTGGTTCTGTGTGAGATGGAGGACACCCTGGTTTACATAGCAAGTTCCAGGCCACCTGTGACTACAGGGAGACCATATCTCCAAAAAACCCCCGTTGCTCATGATGCATATTATATAGAGATGGGCACATGGAAATAGTAAGAACAAGTAAAAAGAAAAGGATTCATGGTTGTTGATTTTAAGTATTTTAGTGAGCTAGTTTTCTCTTTAGTCATTAATTTAGATGCAATCATTTACTGTGGAGACTGCAAACAGCTGGGGGCTGGCAGAATATTGAACAAGGAGAGGTGATGATTAAACCAAACAGAATAGAGAAGGCGGCAAGTCCACCAGGAAGTACTTAACTCTGTACCTGGTGCTTTGGTGGAATCCACTGCAAATGGGGAATCCAGAGATTGGGTTTCCTTCCAGTGTGAACATAAAATAAACTCTATCCTCTGGTCTTACTCTTCACCCCTTCATAAGAACAGTGTAGCTCTCTTTCTCTTCCGGTTCCTGATCTACCTGCTTCCCTCAGTCCCATCAGGGGAGAGGCTAGGGTGTAGACACTGCCCATTGATTGTCCTGAAATGTGAGGAATATTTCTCCTTAATTCCTAGAAGGCGAGAATCATCCTGGTAGGGTGTGATAGACACAGGGGTGTGGAGATGGAGGAAGCCACAGTTTCCCGCCTTCCACGCCAGGCTCTCTCTGAGGCACAGTGAGTGGAATAAACAGTGCAGCAGTGACCCTCACACGCTAGCTGCTCAGAGTCTGTCTGTATTTCTGCTATGGGAAAATAGCTGAAATTCTCACCAGGGAATGCATGAAGGAGGAGACCTAGGTGAATAAGATGTAATCATGTGATTCTGAGTCCATACTGAAACATGGTTTATTATGTTTTGGGGTGTTGGGGTGTGTGTGTGTGTGTGTGTGTGTGTGTGTGTACATGTGACAGTCATGGGCTGGTTCTCCTTTTCCACCATGTGGATCCCAGAGATAGCACTCAGGTCACCAGGCTTTGCAGCAAGCCCATTTACCCAGTGAGCCATCTCATTGGGCCAAGTAAATAATCCTAATGAAATCAATTTTGTAATTTTAAACAAATTATACATTAGATCTATACTCCCTAATATTTTAGATGGAGATAAAATGAAGAAGAAACTCAAAAGAGAGTAGCTTCAGAGATGGATTATAGATACCCACAAATATCAGTTATTAAAGGGCTTATGGCTGTTAAGGAATTATAAACTTCCAGACATGACTAAATAGGATACTAGAAAAGCTTTAAGCTTGAAGCATTCTCTGCAGGTCCTTAGACTTAAGATTTAGAAACTTATTTGCAGGAACAATTCTAGCAGTGATTTCCTGGGAATTAAATTCATAATATATATATATATATATATATTATATATGCTAAATTCATGATATATTTATATGGTATATATAATATATATATGTAAAAGTTTATGTGCCATGTGTTGTTAGATACATTACTATATCATGCACCTGAGATAATCTTCATATACAGAAGGTTTGTTCAACATCTCTAATAATTAAGGAAATAGAAATTAGAACAACTTTAAGATATCATTGCACTCCAATAAGACTGGCTAGGATCAAGGAAACAAATGATATCAAGTGCTGGAGAGGTTGTGCAGAAAGGGGAACACTCATCTACTAATGGTGTCCCTCATTTGTGGATGCTAGCACTAAGCACTGAGTTGTAAGGCAAACTGAACACTCAACTTATATACCCTTTCCCTGAAAGCAGCTTTGTGCTCTGTAAATGTGAAATCCTTAACGGGCTCTAGAATTAATGCCACCACTTTTTTTAGACTTTGTAATCTTGGTATATGGTGGAGAACATAAGGCATATATTTGGAGTAATTAAATTTAAAAGGAGTAAAATGTGAATCCTGAATATGATATGGAAAATGCATAAGTTTTATGTATACAGATTATACAATTTAGTATAGGTGTGACCATTTATAATAATATATATATATAATGAATATACATATACATATAGTATATACATATACATATATATGTATATATATAATTATGTCCATATATGTGTGTGTGTGTGTGTGTGTGTGGTGTGTGTGCTGGAGTGGTACAGATTGGAGGGAACAACAGCAGAGGAACAGGGACAGGGAACCAACTGAAACAGTAAATCTCTCCCAAGGACAATAATCCTCTGCTTTGAAAAAACTTTGAAAAGACTCAGAGAGAGATACAGGGCAGGGATGGCAGGTGCATGAACTAGGGTTGGGTGGGGAGCACAGAAGACAAGATGAGTCTAGATCAGACTGAGAAACAATGTATGAAACACACATAACTTCAATAAAAATGTTTTTAAAAAAGAATTTATCCTGAAAAAAAATGAAGAAGAAGAAGGTTTGGAGTTACAGTGTTAGAGATTCAAGTCCATCTTGGGCCCATGTGTCATAGCAAAATTTATCAACTTATGGCTATAATGAAGTAAAGAGAGTAAAAGAAGAGATGAGGCCCTTATAACATCCTTACCAGTGTGATGGTTAGTTTAGAGTCTCAGTGAGGCGTTATGTGCATTGGGTTGGCTTACAGGCATGTCTGTGAGGCATCGTTTTTATTAAGTTAATTGATGTGAGAATGCGGTGTCCACCATGGGCAGCACCTTTCATAGGCCCAAAGTCCTGAAATACGCAATAATGGAGAGACTAGCTGAGCACAAGCGACCAAGCATGCAGGCTTGGGTGTGCCTCTCTCCCTGCTGTTGGGTGTGCCGTGTGTTGGGACTAGCTGCTCGAAGCACCTGCTGTGACTTCTTCCCCTTATCAATGAGTGGCAAACTGGAATTGTAAGTGGAGATAAATCCCTTTCTCTTCCAAGTTTCAAGGAATAAAACTAGAGAGATGGGCACGTGTCCAATCATCTGAGGCTTCCCATCAGACCCTGCCTCTTCAAACTTCTACCAGGGATCTGGAGAGATGGCTTAGTGGTTAAGAACACTGGGTGATTCTGCAGAGGACCTGGTTCAGGTCCCAGGAGAACAATATTTTTTAAAAAATAGTAGATGTTTTCTCCAATGGTTTTTAACTGGAGAGCCAAACCTCATGTACCCAGTGCTCTAAGAGCATCTTTAAAGAAATTGGTAACATTATTATTCACTTTTAAATTTTATTTTATGTGTAATAGTACTTTGCCTGCATTTATGTAAGAGCACCTATGCATGCAGTGTCTATGGAAGCCAGAAGAAGGCACAAGACCCACTGGAACTGGAGTCATGGGAGGTCGTTAGCCGTCATGTGGTTGCTGGAAACTGAATCCATGTTCCCTGCAATAGCAGCCAGTGCTCTTAAGTGCTGAGTCATCTCTTTGCCACATAATTGGCAAATGTAAACATCAGCAACTGCCATGTGAAAATGGCATGTGCCTATAATTTCATCACAGGGGACTGCCGCAAGTTCATGTATGTGGTCTATACAGTAAGTTACAGGCCAGAAAGGGCTACCTAGCAAGACCGTATCTCAGAAAACATAATAAAACACACACACACACACACACACACACACACACACACACACAAACACAATAAGACATTTAAATGGCTCACAGCCTCCTTGTTTCTGTATGCATGGTAGAACAAAACAGAATAGGCCCCCTTTTCTGTCAGACAGTCATTCAAATGTTGTATTTATATCTTTGTACATAGAAGTCTTCCATTGCATTAGCCATTGGCCAATAACTTGCATTTCACACTATTTTGACTACATAGGAACACATAAAGTTTGAGTAGATGGCTCCTTCTGTAAATGCTTACCACACGACTATGAGGACCCAAGTTCAATCTCTAGAACCCACTTTAAATAGCCAGGCATAGCCAGGCATGGTGGTGCTATCCTTCAATCCCAGCACTTCAGACACATTATCTACTTTCTGTTTGGATAGTCTAGGGTGTCTGTATTATCCCCTGACTTTTGATATGAAAATGACTGAGTATTTAAAACTGGGTCTTCCATAAAGACTCCATTGCCATGGCTCTTAGCCATAGAGACCCTCAGTGCTGGTGACTCACAGCTGAATTTTCTAGGTTGCCTTTTCTGTATAGCAACCTTCATATTGGACAGCCCTAGAGTTTAGTGGCAACTCCAGACCATTTGTAAAATTAAAGTGCTGCTGCATTTATTCTTGAGATGAATGGCAAAGCTTTTCAGGATTGGTTTTAATCTGGTGTTCTGGCAAGGATCCCATGGGGACACACAAATTAAAACATAGTCCTGGGTCAATTATAGCAGTGTGTCTTTTGAGTGCAAAGCCTCAATGGCTGGTTTGACAAGAGCCTGGTGACCCTGCTGAGTGTTATTAATTTTATTGTCCCAAGAGAATAATGAAAATCGGACCTATTGTCTAGCTTTCAAGCTAAAATTGTACACCATTACCCTGATGAACCGCATCTGAAGAGCCCCCACAGCATGTAGTCAAGGGAGAAAGAGTTGAACAGTCACCTCCTTAATACCGAAACAGTTCTCAAATATAAAAATAGACGTACATTAAAGTCCAAAACGTAAGATCTATGAAAGTGAGAACCATGGAGATTGGGGTCTCCTTCTAGACCATTCTAACACTCAGGACTCTGTGGTCATCTGTTTGGGTTGTCATTTGAAAATCCCACAGTGGATTTGACAGTATACGACATTTCCCCTTTGTAGGGTCTTCATTATGACCTTTCTGGGTGACTTCTGTAAAGAGGACTTAACAGTGCCGTGTTTAAAAGGGGTCTTTGCAATTAGATTGCTTTAACACTCCTTAGCCAACTAAGGGATCTTTATAAATTACTAACCCTGTAGCTCATCTCACTTTAACACTCCTGCCAGCTAAGGGATTGTTATAAATTACTAACCCTCTAGCTCATCTCACTTTCCTCAGCTGAAGAGTGGGAAGACATAACAGCAGCGTCCTGCTGATGGTCCTGGGAAGAATGTAAGAAACAATGATCTCTAGCTCCAGAGAGAGTGGACTGTTTTGCTTCTCGTCCACCTGTGCCCCTTTTCTAAGCCTAGGGAACAATCTGCGGAAGAGGGGGCGTGGTAGAATGTAGGGGCTGCGACTGGGGTGAATGGTGAAACTACAGCAATGTAGTCTGGACACTCATTTGATCAACTTGATTGAACATACAACCTCTCACCCCCCACTGGATGGTGGGGCTGTGTGGGTTTGGGCACAACAGCCTGCAAATTGATTTCATACGAAGGATGCTTGTACTCATGGATTATCACTTATAGCTAAAAAAAATGAAAAAAAAAACTAGAGAAAGAGCAGGACATGTATGACAGAATCATAAAATCTGGGGTGGGTAGTGAGGGTGGAAAGGGGAAATAGTCTGAATATGAATTAATGTTTTGTATGAATGCACAAAGCATCAATAATAAAAAAAAAAACACTGATCTCTATGCAGCATAAAGAAGATGAATCATGAGCTTTTGCAGGTAAATGGCTGAGCTAGAAGATATCATGCTGAGTGAAGTAACACAGTCCCGAAAAACAAACGACGGATGGTGTCCCTCATCTGTGGTATGCTAGCACCAATTACCTAATTGTATGGCAAACTCAATGTGATCTGAAAACAACTGTGCTCTTATTTGTAGAATCCCTTAAAAAATAAAAAACAATAAAGAAAAAAATTATGTCCATATTGGAAAAAAAAAAAAAAGAAACAAGTTCCTAGTCTGTAGGGACTAAGAAGGACAGACATATCAGTGCCCTCAATCTTGGTCTAGCATCTAGATCAAAGACAAAGAGTATTCTGGATTATTCCATACAGGCAGCCAGTCTAAATCACTTTCACAGGAGCAAATGCATGGAACACAAAGCTCGGCTTAATTTCTATAGGTTTCCTCCCATTCCATCCCCTTTAAGGACCCACCGTGATTGTCTTCCTTAGTCAACTTACTAAGCCTTTCCCCCATTTTTACTACTTATTAAGGCATTGTTGTAGGTTGTCTGGGGACTCTCAGAGGGGCTGATTTTAGTGGACCTTGATAGAATCATCAAGGTCCTGACCTTTAGCAGGTCAGTCTAGGAATGGTGATGGAGGAGATCCCCCTGTGACAGAATATGTGACAAGGAAGCCCTCTCTACAGGGAGTGGCTATCATTTTTTTTCAAAGTTAATTTTTATTGAACCTTTGTGCATTTCATACAAAATTTCCAATCAAATCTAGACCCATGTCCCTCCCTCCCCCCCACCCGCACCGAACCAGCGCTCACACATTCCTGCAAACAGTGTTTCCTCTCCTTCTCTCAGCCTCTTTTAAAATTTTTGATGCAGAAGTTTACTGTTTTGAGCAGTTCACCATTACAATTGGTTCTTCGACCCAGTCTTTTGTTGTTGTTGTTGTTATTCCCTCCAATTTGCATCACTCAAAATATGCACATATGCCTGCCATATATCTCATAGGTTTTAGCATCTTCAGTATGATTTTTTTTTTATAGGCTGAAAGCTACCATGTTTGAAGCTCCTCCTTGGCAAGCCCAAACCACCATCAGTTGCCCTTGTGCTCCACACTGGGGTCTTCCCTTTCTCCATGGTCACAAATGAGATCCAGGAAGCACTGCATCTGTATTATCTTCCTGACTGGTCTCCATGATACAGCTGGGTGGTCCAACAATGGTAGTCTATAGTCTGAAGAGGCTGAAACCCCAGTAGTAGCGTCAGTCCACAAGCTGGATGTCTCAGCTCCCCATGAAGTTTAAAGGATTCTTGGAGAGACATGAGTCTTCAGTCCATATAGAAAGGTTGAAAAGCTTGTCTCATGTCTTGAAGGGTGGCTGTCATTTTTTTTTTTTTGGTCTTTTGGACCGGGTCTCCCTGTAGCTCTGGCTGTCCTGGAACTCACTCTGTAGACCAGGCTGGCCTCGAACTCACGAGATCTGCTTGCCTCTGGCGCTCCCAAGTGCTAGGATTAAAGGCGTGCACCACCACACCCAGCATTTTATTTCTGTATGTTGTATCAAGTTACTGTCTGCATGCAAGTTGTGCCCAGTCATGCAATGCCGCAGAGGTCAGAAGAGGGTGTCGGATCCCCTGGAACTGGAGTCTCCTGAAATTGGAGTTTCAGAGGGTTTCTCGCCGCCATGTGGGTGCTGGGATCAACCCGGTCCTCTGTAAGAGCGGACGGCGCTCTTAACCGCTAGGCATCTCTCCAGCCCAGGCTGTCATTTTTTAACACAGTGAGTAGATACTATGAGTGCTTGCTTCACAGTGCTCACTCCACTGCTCACTCCACTCCATATTTTCATGCTGTCCTATGTTCAATAATATGTAATTATTGGTTCCACAGACTTGTCTATGGTATAGTGACCACCAGGGATAAACAGGGAATGAATGTGAGCAAAGTCCACACACATAAAACACATACACATACACTGCACATAGGTTATCCGCATATGTGGATATGCATGTCTATATACATAAAATTATATGTATGATAGATTATACATTATAAATATTATGCATGATAGATTCAGGTGTATTTGAAACATTGTGTATACTTAACCTCATGTACTTGAGCATGTATGTGAAAGACTGTGTACGCTTGTCTTCTGGGTGGAATGCATGCACTCTGTACCATAAGATAGTTTTCCACCCATGTGGAAGCAGATTTAGAGATCAGCTCCACTTCCAGTACCCACTGTCACAGCAAATCCCCACTGGCTTCTTCCGACGTGTCTTGGATTTGTCTGGTGTTTGGGTTGCCTCTTTCCTTTGCATCTGGAAATACCATAGAATTGCTGTAGCTCACGGGAGGCTGCCATGGCTGGAGTCCATAGAATCAAGGCCCTGCCCAAGCCCAGTGTGCTACTGGGATATAGAAACCAGTAAGAGCTGAGAAAGGCAGTCGCTGGGGCAAAGGGAACTATTAAGAAGTGGGAACTAGAAAGGAGGTCTTCAGGTCTCCAGGGCAAGCCCTCGAAGATTAAGGTTTAGAACCTGTCTTTTTTTTAGGGGCTGATGGATATTTTCATTCTCCTGAGGAGAAAACATTTCCATGCAGTTGCATGACTTTCCTGGAGAGAATTGGACACGTTTGTTGACACTAACAAAAGACCAAAGAAATTAGTTCAGCCAAGTCTAACCTGGTCCCGCAGGAGGTGGACGCACTTTCTCCTCCCACGCTGTAGTATCCCGCCATATGTGTTCAGTAAGTCATGACTGAATCCTCCAAACATATGAATGAGAACAAACAATGTATAAGTTGGTTGTCTTGGATATTTTGTTGTAATAACAGAGTACCCACTAACACAGATGCTTAATAATTGTGCACCAGGAACAGTGTTTCTTCAAGGCAGGGCCCATTTACTCTGTGTATTCATTTCATGTTATTCTACTCCCCTATTCTTCCTGGTACCTGGAATAGTAATTGGTATCTCACTGCAATTTCCTCCAGACCCTTTCCAATATCAACAANCTTGACATAATAATTAGTACTGCTTAAATACCTGTACATCCAATTGCTTGTGCTTTGTTAGTATGACTAAAAAGGTATCACTGGAAAAGCTGTCAACCCATGAAGGGAAACAACCTGAACAGACTAGAGTCCAAAATGACAACTCCAAAGAAAGTGGACTGTTTTCTTCTCACCCACTTGTGCCCCTTTCCCAAAGCCCAGGGAACAACCTGCGGAAGAGGAGGCGTGGTAGAATGTAAGGGCTGCGAAGAGATAGGGGTGAATCATGAGACTACAGGAATATAGTCTGGACTCCTAATTGATCAACATGCCTGTGCATACAAGCTTCTCCAACTGGACTATGGGAACCTTGGGTTCAAAATTTGGACATAGATACTTGCAAAATGCACCAGCTATCTAATTGTATGACAAACTGAGTAACATCAATGTTATCTGCAAACAACTGTGTCATTATATTGTATATAAATATTGTATATAAATATTGTATATATATATAAAAAATAAATCTCACCTGGATCAGAGGTTAAGTAATATAGATAGAACTATAAGGTTAGAAACTGGGTGATGGTTTCATTGGTGAATTGCTTGTCACATAAACATGAGCACCTGAGTTCTGGTCCCCAGCACCTACATTTAAAAAATAAGTAAAAATAAAAAATCCGGGCAAACTCTTGCAGTCTCAGCGCTGGGGAGCTAGAGACAGGAGCATCTTAAGGGCTTGATTGCCAGCCACTGTAGCTGAATTGGCTAGCTCCAGATTCAGAGGGAACCATGTCTCAAAAAGTAATGATAGAGGAAAGCACTAGACATCAGTCTACCTCTGGCCTTCACACACACACACACACGCACCCCAGACTATAAAGTTAATGAATATGTCACCTCTGTGGTTTAGTAGCTCCGATCTTAAAATGGAATCCAGACTTTACCAGCATATCATAAGTGAAAAACACCATGAAAATTAATTTATGCAGATTGAATATGGGCAAATTCAGAAAGATTCAACAAGATCAAGTTGGCTATTCCAAGAAATGTATAGATGCCATATACACAACTCAATAATTATAATAAAATCATAAATGGACATAAAAGTAAAAATCACATGGTCATCTTAATAGATGGAGAACAGGTCTTTGACAAAATCCACCATCCCTTCATGATAAAATGTTTTAGAATAGTATTGGAGGTCACATGCCTCAATATAATAAAGACTATGTGTGACAAACCTATAGCCAACATTATGCTAAATGGAGAAAAACTTGAAGCAGTTACTTTAAGATGAGGGACAAGACAGGGTTGGTACCGTCTCCACATCTGTTCACTATAATACTTGAAGTATTTTTTGGTTTTTTTTTTCGGTCTTTTTGAGACAGGGTCTCCCTGTAGCTCTGGCTGTCCTGGAACTCACTCTGTAGACCAGGCTGGCCTCGAACTCACAGAGATCTGCGTGCCTCTGCCTCCCAAGTGCTAGGATTAAAGGCGTGCACCACCACACCCAGCATTTATTTCTGTATGTGTATCAATGTACTGTCTGCATGCAAGTTTGTGCACCCATGTCATGCAATGCCGCAGAGGTCAGAAGAGGGTGTCGGATTCCCCTGGAACTGGAGTTCTCCTGGAATTGGAGTTTCAGAGGGTTCTCGGCCGCCATGTGGGTGCTGGGGATCAAACCCGGGTCCTCTGTAAGAGCGGACGGCGCTCTTAACCGCTAGGCCATCTCTCCAGCCCAGGCTGTCATTTTTTAACACAGTGAGTAGATACTATGAGTGCTTGCTTCACAGTGCTCACTCCACTGCTCACTCCACTCCATATTTTCATGCTGTCCTATGTTCAATAATATGTAATTATTGGTTCCACAGACTTGTCTATGGTATAGTGACCACCAGGGATAAACAGGGAATGAATGTGAGCAAAGTCCACACACATAAACACATACACATACACACGTGCACATATGTGTATCCGCATATGTGGATATGCATGTCTATATACATATAAATTATATGTATGATAGATTATACATTATAAATATTATGCATGATAGATTCAGGTGTATTTGAAACATTGTGTATACTTAACCTCATGTACTTGAGCATGTATGTGAAAGACTGTGTACGCTTGTCTTCTGGGTGGAATGCATGCACTCTGTACCATAAGATAGTTTTCCACCCATGTGGAAGCAGATTTAGAGATCAGCTCCACTTCCAGTACCCACTGTCACAGCAAATCCCCACTGGCTTCTTCCGACGTGTCTTGGATTTGTCTGGTGTTTGGGTTGCCTCTTTCCTTTGCATCTGGAAATACCATAGAATTGCTGTAGCTCACGGGAGGCTGCCATGGCTGGAGTCCATAGAATCAAGGCCCTGCCCAAGCCCAGTGTGCTACTGGGATATAGAAACCAGTAAGAGCTGAGAAAGGCAGTCGCTGGGGCAAAGGGAACTATTAAGAAGTGGGAACTAGAAAGGAGGTCTTCAGGTCTCCAGGGCAAGCCCTCGAAGATTAAGGTTTAGAACCTGTCTTTTTTTTAGGGGCTGATGGATATTTTCATTCTCCTGAGGAGAAAACATTTCCATGCAGTTGCATGACTTTCCTGGAGAGAATTGGACACGTTTGTTGACACTAACAAAAGACCAAAGAAATTAGTTCAGCCAAGTCTAACCTGGTCCCGCAGGAGGTGGACGCACTTTCTCCTCCCACGCTGTAGTATCCCGCCATATGTGTTCAGTAAGTCATGACTGAATCCTCCAAACATATGAATGAGAACAAACAATGTATAAGTTGGTTGTCTTGGATATTTTGTTGTAATAACAGAGTACCCACTAACACAGATGCTTAATAATTGTGCACCAGGAACAGTGTTTCTTCAAGGCAGGGCCCATTTACTCTGTGTATTCATTTCATGTTATTCTACTCCCCTATTCTTCCTGGATACCTGGAATAGTAATTGGTATCTCACTGCAATTTCCTCCAGACCCTTTCCAATATCAACAAGAGTTGACATGGTAGGAAAGCAGAGTGCTTTCTGTTAAACTTTCAGAGTGGGTGGATCTCAAAAGGTCTGGGGCTGACTCAGAGGTTAAGAGCACTGGCTGCTCTTGCAGAGGACTCAGATTCAGTTCCCAGCACCCACATGGCTGCTCAAAACTGCCCATACCACCAATTCCAGGGCATCTGATGGCTTTTTCTAGTCTCTTTGGGCTCACCCATGCGCACGGTGCATATTAACTCGTGAAGGCTCAAACACCTCCACGTAATTTTTAAATCTTTTTGTTTAAGGTAGTGAAGTTAAAAAATCATCTCATGCTTGTTCAAACTTAGATTTCAGAGTCCTGTTTCCCAGGATTCTGACCAGGAGGCTGTGGCTCTTCCCTCTGGTCTCAATCTCAGCCTGTTTCTTTATTGGAACGTTCCCTCATGGGTCGCTGGGTTCTGCAGCTGGTAGAAACTAGGTGAATGCAAGAAATGCTCCCTCATTCTTAATGATGGCTAAACCTCAGAGCTTATAGTGGATAGCTACAAAATCACTGGGTCAAACTCCCCAGAACTTTTGATTCAGTATAGTGGCTTTTGAGCTTGGAAGTCTGTATTAAAATATTAAAATGCTCTCCCCTCTCCTAACAACAGATTCCCAATGGTGATTTTCTTTTCTCTGTGCAGCCAAGATTGATAACCACTGACTTAGCCCTTAACCTCACTCTGTCCCTATTTGAATACCCCTCAATGATTACCAGGTAGAAAGCTGGGGAAGGTTGCCTTCCTTGTAAAGAAATAATCAGAGCAAAGAAGGCTGGCTTATCAGCTGCCCCTCATCTGGTCTTTGATTAGGTCTCAAAATATGACAAGCTCAACTTAATTGTTAGGGATGGAGTAAATGAAAGCAGTAGATAGCTGGAAAATGGAGATCTCTTAGTTGATTTCTCAAGTGTCACATCAATCCACCCAGTTAAGTGATTAAAGGGGCAGCTCTTAACTGCAAAGGGAACTCGGCCCTGATTTGTTCAGGGTCATGAGCAGCGGCTTGAGACCATCTTGTTTGCAGATCCCCCTTTCATGTTATTAGGCTGTCAGTCGACAGACTTGGCAAGATTTATGGCTCAAAACTCAAGTGTATACATGTGTGAGGGGGTGGGATGGGTTGATGAGTGACTGGAGGGAAGAAAAGAGGACAGGCAGCATCTGGTATGACCCTGATCAGCCTCTCTCTCTCTCTCTCCCTCTCTCTTTCTTTCATGCCAATCCACTTTTAGCTTCTTTAATTTCTGTTCTAGTAAATTAAAATACAAATTGAGCCTTCAAGTGGAAGCACCTAATTTTTATTAAAAGACTCCTAGAGTGTTTTTAATAAAGTCCTATGGGGGGCCTGAGAATGCAGATTTAGAATCTTTCTCTGGGAGTTGGAATTTCTCATTCTTTTGAGAAAACTCTACTTCCATGGTACAGAGTGACTTTACAAGGAAGATTTGAGCAAATGTCTATCCACCTCTTAGAGAGGACCTGAAACAGGCCCAAAGAGACACCCCAGCTGTCTAGTGTGCTGAAGCAACCAACGAGGTTATTGGGGTTACTTGCAGAAGCAGGGTTGATGGGAAGGTGCACTGAGAAGCTGACTCCAGCAAGGACTCCTACCTACGCCTGAGAACTGTGTCTCTCCAGTTTCCTGTGCACCTTCCAGGCAGTGCCGTCTCGTCCACACCTCCTCCTGCCACAGACTGTTTACTACTTACATAACTTCTGCTAAGAGCCTCCTGAGTCTTGTAACTTATTTGGGAGTTTTATGAACATCACTCCTCTTCTGTGAGGGAGGGCTTCAATTCCCGGGTTATGGCATCATCTGTTATAGGCTATTGATCCTATTTACATCTTTCTAAATTATTGGTGTTGACATTTCCGTTATTTAAAACCTTCTGTTTTCCTCACAGATCAGACAACAGTGGCCTCCTACACGCTTATGCTTTTCCCAGCCATATCCCCCGATTCCCAAGGGGGGAAGCCCTTACCTGTTTTTGAGAACTGTGGGCCTTGCTCACCTTTCCCTTCCCGTTATCCCCCTTCAGACTGACGCTGTCTAAACGAAACCTCGCTGTTTTACTTCCTAGCTTGTGACCCTTCATGGACTCCATGCTGGTTTTTTCTCATTGCAGTGTAAGGGAGGAGGGGGTCTACTTGGGGGCACACTAAGGGGCAGACAGACAGGGCTACAGGAGCAGGCCCGGGTTGTGACAACAGAAACGGAGTCAAGACAGGAAGGAAGGCCGTCTCTAAACCTCAGTGACTGCCATCGAGCCACCTGCTACCTCCAGCAAGGCTCCACGTCCTGAAATTTCTACTAACTCACTGAACCAAGGTGCCACCCCTGCTCGAGGACCCATGGCTAGAACTCTAGGGATTCTTAGGTCCAAATTGAGTACAGTGTATAGCTGACATTTCTCTGTTTCTTGGGAAAGGGACCTAACAGAAGCAACTGAGGGGAAGAATGGGATTTTTGGCTCATAGTTTGAGAGAAGACATCATGGTGGAAAAGACACAATGGTGGAGGTGAGGAGCTGGTCCCAGCTCACCAGCAGTCAGGAAGATCAGAGAGATGAAGGTTGGCGCTTAGCTCCATTTCCTCTCTGCATTGAGGGCTCTCCACATTTAAGGAAGGGTTTTAACACCTCGGTTAACTCAGCCCAGAAACTCCTTAAACAAGGTGTATGGGGAGCCTGAAATTTGTTCATATTCCCTATCACCAAACATGTCTACACACACACACACATGCACATAAGCACACATGTGGAAAAATGCACACACATATTCATGCACACACATGCACAGGCATTTACACAATCACACCTATACATATGTGAATACACATGCACCTATGACATATACACATACACCCATGCACATATACACACAAATACACACATTTGCATACACACATGCACATATGAATACAAATACATGCATGCACAAACATTTTTCTGCATGCATCAATGCATGTGCACACACATGTATACACAAAAGCACACACAACACATTTGCACACACATGCGCACAAGCAAGTTCTGTGCACACATATACACACATACACAGATGAACAGGTATACACACATACATACATACATACATACATACATACTTTGGAATAGATACACACATGTATACACATACACACTAGTCCACACATGTATACAGTGCACACAAGCACACATGTCTGTATATACCCTCATTTACAAATACATTCACATTCACACACACACACATACTCACATGTGTGTACCATGCACACACAGACACTTCTCCAGCAACAGCACGCTGTCTACCAGTCCTCAGAATACCCTTCTCATTTTGTCTATGAACATTCTCTTCCCTTTGCTTAGATTTTTATTCCTCTCTGAAACACCTCAAAAATTAACCCTCTTTTCAGGACTTGCCTTAAATAACACATTCTCCACAAAAGGGGGCCTTTAACTCAGTGTGCCAAGACCACCTTCCTTAAATGCTTTGGTAGCACCGCAGGCTTCACCGTGAAGCACCTGCTCAAAAGGAGGCTGTGCTGTGCCTTCCCCTGCTGTGCCATCTGCAAGCTGATCCCACACCTTGTTCTATTCCATTGCCACGTAAGAACTGAGCAAGTCCTAATCAAGGTATTCAGAACTGTCTCTTGGTTAGCTAAATAAGATAAAAAGAAACAAATTCAGTACTAGTTCTTTGTCAGAAAAATGATTTGGGAGGCAGAGGAAAAGATTTGTAGTGAAATCCATAGGAGACAAACTACGAAGTTTCAGTGGTGTCTTGCTCTGGAGTAAGCATAATTTAGTGCTAGAACTTCCCTAGGAACACTGTATTCCAAGCAGAGCTGAAAGGGCACTGCAGCAGGACAGAGGTTTCCCCAGCCGCATGCCTGAGCTGTGGTGGTCTGGGGAAGGAGTAGGTACCCCATGACTCCACACAGAGCCCTGAAGTAAGCATGACACCAGCACGATCACGTGACAGGTTGTGAGAGCACACATGTCTAACATTTCTCATTGCTTATCTCAGTATCTTCATTGCAATGACAGATATAGAATGGAAAGAATGGTTAAATGTTGAATAAATGAGGTCACAAAACTAACCTGCATCAGCACTACATGCATTGTGCTCAGGATGCCATTCCAAGGCTGGGCATGGGGCACAGTGCTGAGCATGGGCAAGCCCTGGTTCAATGCCCAGCCCTGGATAACAGCAGCATGGCTGTGCTGGGTGAACATTGTAAAGATTGTTCAGTGCCCATGTGCTCCTGTGCAATGGTTTCCTCTGAAATATCACATAGTAGAAACCTTCTTCGGGCTGGCTCAGCTGTTCAGAGCACGTGGCCGTGGTTCAGACCCAGCACCCATAAGGAGGCTAACAATCATTTAGGACTCCAGTGCTGAGGAATTAGTTCCCTCTTCTGGCCTCCATGGGTACCAGGCTTGCATGAGGTACATGTACATACATACAGAGAATATACTCAGATACACTGAAAAAAAAATGAAACTTGTCTCGAAAATAGATATAGAATGAATATTTACTGCTACAGCTTGAATTTTTTTAGGTTAATTTTTTAAGGGATTCTACAATACAATGACACAGTTGTTTGCAGATAACAATGATGTTACTCAGTATGTCATACAATTAAGTAATTGGTGCATTTTGCAAGTATCTATGTCCAAATTTTGAACAACCCAAGGTTCCCATAGTCCAGTTGGAGAAGCTTGTATGCACAGGCATGTTGATCA
>VZQC01007114.1:759177-892896 GCA_009823505.1 Rhizomys pruinosus
CCCGGGTCCTCTGCAAGAGCGGTCGTCGCTCCCAACCGCTAGGCCATCCCTCCAGCCCCAACAGCCAGTATTCTTAACCACTGAGCCATCTCTCCAGTCCTGAAACATCTTAGATGTTAATTCATGTAAGGTGTACAGTTTTAAAATACTTTTCTCTGGTCTCTTGATTGTTTTTGCTTTTGAGCAAAGCATAAACTTTTGAGTTTGATATAACACCATTTGTGTAGCTTTGCTTTTGTTGCCTAGGTTGTTGGTGTGTTGTTAGCAAGGAACTCATCACCAAGATGTTCAGGTGCTTATTCCCCGCCCCACCAGGAATGTTGCAAGTCTTAAGTTTATATCACTAATAAATTTTGAAAGCTTTTGTGAGTGTGGTGTTAAAAAATTCAGTTTCATTGTTTTGCGTATGGATATCGGATTTTGCACCACTGCTTATTACAGAATGTCTCTGTTTACTGTGCTATATTCTTGGCAGTCTTGACAAACATCAGTTGGCCGAATCTACCTGAATTTACATGCTCTCTGCTTCATTTCATTTACCTATGAGCTCACGTTTATGACAGTAGTATACTGTTGGAATCACTTAGCTTTGGAATGTATTTAAAAATCAAAGGTATGATGCCTCCAGCTTTGTACTTTGTCCAGTTTGAGCACTGTGATGGCCAATCTTAGTTATCAACTTGACATTAATTGAGGCATTTTCTCCATCAGATTGGCCAACAGGCATGTTTCTGGGGCCTTCTCTGATTGGTAATTGATTTAGGAAGGCCCAGAACACTGTGGGCTCTACCATCCTTCTGCAGGTGGGCCTGGATTGTATAAGAAAGGTAGCTGAATACAACCCTAGGAGGAAGCTAATGAATTATAGTCCTCCACTCTTTTCTGCCTCAAGCTCCTTCCTTGAGTTCCTGCCTTGGCTTCCCTCAATGATGGACTGTAACCTGTACAATGAAATAAAATCCTTTTCTCTCCTAGTTGCTTTTGGTCATGATGTGTATCACAGTGGTGACCAAACTAGAACAAGTATTTTATGGTTCCATATGAATTTTAGGATTTAAAAATTTTATTTCTGTAAAGAATAGCATTGAAAATTTTGATAGAGATTGTATTGAATCTGTGGTTCAAATTAGGTTGTTTGGACCTTTTAATAATTTTTAGTAAATATGTGAAAATGGAAGTTCAACTATTTTCCAGTCCATGAGAATCATATGCTATTCCACTTACTTATATTTGCTTTAATTTATTTAGCCAGTGTTTTATAATTTTTAGCACACAAGTCTTTCACTTGGTAGTTGTTATTTTTATTGAAATAATAAAATAATAATAATTATTATTATTATTAATTTGTGGTGCTGGAGATTGAACCCAGGGACTTGTATGCACTATGTAAATATTCTACCACTAAGCTGTATCCCCAGACCCCTATTTTATTCTTTTTGATGTTATCATAGATGGAATTATTTTCTAAATTTCCCTTTTAGATAATTTGTTATTAGTGCATATGAATGTATCTAAATTTTATTTCTTTTTAAAATGGAACTGGAGGTCAACTCCAGGGCCTCACAACTAAAGTTTAGATATTGATTTTACATTTTGCGATTTCTTTGATTAATTAATTCTTTTTTCTTCTTATTTGCTTGTGTGTATTGAACCTGGAATTTTCTATATATAACATTGTTATCTGCAAACATGATTTTAATTCTTTCTTTCTAAGTGAATTGAATTTTACTTCTTCTGTACATTCATTAACTTCTTGCTGTCTCATTTCTTTTCCTAGATGATCTATTAGTATAAATAGGTCATTTAAATCACCTACAATGGTTATATTGTTCTTTCTTTCTTCTCAAATGTCAGTGTTTATGTATTTTGGGGTTCTGATGTTAGTAACATTGTATTTATTTATTCGTTACTACTGAATTGGTTGATTTATGAATATCTAATACTTTCTTTGCAACAGTCCTATTTTTTGGTTACAATGCCTATGGGCTCTTTTTCTATTCCTTTAACTTTAGTGTATTTGTATTCTTAAATATAAATTTGATTTCCTATAGCATGTATATAGCTCCATCCCTCTATTGTTTAAAGTGTACTCAGCTTTTATGAAACTTTCATTGTCTAAATTTAATCCACTCATTTTTTTGTATGTGCTAATGTGTTTTGTAAGTTAATTTTTATTGAGTGTATTTCATACAACATTTCTCAATCAAATCTAGACTCATTCCCCTGTCCATGCCCATCCCTTACATCTCCCCCCCCACTCCCCACCAGAGCTCATGGACTCTGTCATACATGTTAGGTCCTGTCTTGCATCTTTTTCTCAGTCTTTTATAACCCGTTCGATGCACAAGTTTACTGTTTTTTTTTTAATCTTTTCCTTGTTTACTTATTTATTTATATATCTTTATTTCATTTGTCTGAGGGTTTTACCTGCATATGTGTAAGGGCATTGCAAGTGTGTAATGCCTGCTTAGGCTGGAAGAAGGCACTGGATTCCCTGGAACTGGAGTCACAGATGTTATGAGCTGCCATGTGGATGCTGGGAAACAAACCAGAGTCCACTGCAAGAACAGCCAGTGCTCTTGACTGCTGAGCCCTCTCTGCAGCCCCCAGCTTGAATTTTTAAAGTTATAACCCAGCGGGTTCAGATTTAGTTTGTGCCTTGGCATTGATAATGAATTCTGATGATACTTATGTCAACTGTTTATTTTATCGTTAGGATTTTAAAAGTCTCATCCAGTTTTTTAAAATGTGCGCAGGATTTTAAATGATGCATTTATGTTAGTACCTTTGTTTCTTCAGATGGAAATGCAAACAGAGCTTGTGTAGCATACTAAAATTATTTTTCTTTATTTGAAAGTAGCTTTATAATCCTGAAGATATCCTAAATTTTTATGTGGTGTATATTATTCACTTCATGGTGTAAGTATCTCTTTTCCAGGCTCATAAACCTAGTTATATTCTTTAAAGGAGTTTGATTTGTCTACTTGGGAAGTGTTAGACTACATTTAAAAGCTGTGCATCCCCTGTTTTTATTTGTCATGGAAATTCAGGTTGTAGTAATAATATATATTTTCTGATGCTTATGATCCTGATAGCATACCAGGCTTTTGCACAGAATAATAGATACCGTACCAATCCACTTGCATCCATCTGCATAAATACATACGCAACCCTGAGTTTGCCACACCTATAGGCACAAGCCTGCCTGCCCATCTTCTTACAGATATGTAAGATTTTCTTCTCACACTGGGAGTTTGAACTCTGCATTGATGAGTCCTCTTTTATACTTACTAATTCTATTCTCTAGTATATTCCAAAAGGCATCATATTATCCGCCCTGTCCAATTTGCTTCTGTGTCTCATTAAAGTGGCCTGCTGTGAAGCTAATTTTTCTTGCTCATTTTATTGATATTTTGGGAGAGCGAGATTTTTTTTTTTGCCCAGCAGTACTTCCTTTAGTGTAGGGTTGTAGTAGCTGTCAAGAGAGAGCTTAAAAACCATCCTCCAAAATAAATCAAAAATAAAACCAGCTTATTTTAGTCTCTCTATTGAAATATAAATTACAGGTCATCGATCTTTCCCCCACCTCCTTGCAATTATTTTTATTGAAGATTTTTTTAAAGTAAGACAATGCAATGTATTTTAAAAAGCAAATAAACAAACCTTAAGAATAAGAACAGCACCAAAATGGGTTTGTTAAATGGCACATTTATTGGGAGAGAGGCATAATGAACCCAGCTTTGCTGTTATTTACTAAGGTAGAGAATGAAGCCTGCAAGTGATTAGGTTAACACAATTCTGAATCAATCTAAAATCCCGCTATGGAGAGATAGCTTAACTCTACCAGTTTAAACTTATTTCTTCCAGGTCAACTACTTTTACCCAAAATGCATTCTTTTAGAAGAAAAAGACAATGTTAGAGATATGACTGCTCTTCTGTTTTCTGACATCATGGCAAATTCTTTTTAAGACTATGCATTATATCTGTGTGTACACACAAATAGCTACATATTAAATGACTGAGCATCCTTTTCTCCCTAGAGATCCCAATTTTAGGTTTGCTTGTAAGAGGCAACAGCAGCTCCTAGGAACTCAGAGGAGCCAGGGGCTCCTTGAATTTGAACCCAGCTTTTCTTTTTATTTCCTAGTCCTAGTTGGCTCTGTAAACCTGAGGTGTACTTTTAAAAGTAACAGAGAACTGTATATTTGTAAAGCTCTTGGGAAAATCCTCCCTGTCCTATAAAAATCACTATCTTATTATGTTTGCCAAATAAAAATTTTGGGAGCTGGAGTTCGAAACAAAATAAATACTGTCTGAAAGACAAGTTACTGATTTTAGTAAAACAAAGAAAATCAGGACCTTTTATAGATCTGCCTAAGATTTAGCATTGTGAAACAGAAATTGCTGCCTTTTAGGTATATTCTCATCTATGTGAGGCGACTTGCTGTGTGGCATGAAACACTAGAAATGTGTGGACATCCTGTCCTTACAGGCATAGGTGTGGTCACAGAAGTCACGGAGATGCCCAGGTTTGGTCAGCTCACCTGTGAGTTCTGAGTGATGTCTGTCTCTCCAGCCTGCTCCCTAGCCTCTTCGTGCTATAGAGTTCTTGGGAGGCATGTGTGGAAGAGGTTAGCCGAATTCTGGGTTAAGCAAACATTCCTAACAATCCCTACAGCTGTTACTAGACAGCACACATTTCAGTAGTTCAGGAAGCATGCCTGGCATGGGCATAGACCCAATTTATTTTCTCATGATTTTTGGTTTCTAAAAAAAAAATCATAAAACTTCCCTCTTAGAACTGCTGTTAATGTGTCCCAGAGGTTTTGTTTTTGTATTATCATTTTCATTTAGTTCCAGGAATATTTTCACTTCTTTCTTGATTTCTTCTTTGACTCATTCATCATTCACAGGCTGTTGTTTAAGTTCCATGAGTTAGTAAAGTTACTAGATCTTTTGCTGTTGATTTAAGCTTTATTGAGGTTTAGTCCAATAGAATACATGGAATTTTTCATGTTTTTTATTTGTTGAGGTTTATTTTGTACCCCAGTATGTGATCTATTTTAGAGAAACTTCCATGGGTTTCTGAGTCAAGTGCGTCTTTTTGGTTCTTGGGTGAAATGGTCTGTAGATGTCTCTTAAGACCATCAGATGTTTGATATCATTTAATTCAGATAATACTGTTTATTCTTTGTCCATTTTACTTGTCTATTAAAGATACTAGGTTACTGAAGCCACCGTTATTACTGAGTTGTGATTAATCTGTGTTGAAGTCTAGTGGTTTTGATGAAATTTTATGCGCCACAATTTGATGCATTTATGTTCATCCCTGTAATGTCTTCATGGTCAATTGTGGCCTTGATCAAGATGAAGTGACCCTTTTTATCTCTTCTATTGATTTTACTATTATTATTTCTTTTTTGAGATGGTGTCTCTTTAGTGTCCCAGGCGGCCTGGAACTCACTACACAGACCAGGCTGACCTTGATTTCATAGAGAACTGTCTGCCTCTGCCTCCTAAGTGCTAGGATTAAAAATATGCTCCACACATCCATCATTGATTAATTCTGATTTGAAATCTATGAAGAACATTTGGGAACACACATGTGCCTCGATAAGCCTTAACATATATAACAAAAATGCAGGGAATCTGGTGGAGGGCCTATTGGGGTGTGTAGATAGGATAAGGGAGATTGCTGGAACAAAATCAAATGTATTGTATGAAATTCAAAAAAATTCAATAAGAAATAGATAAAAAATCATAAAACTACTGTTATCTTTCTAAAGACAGGAGAGAATATTATTTCAAGAATTATAAATTAATTGTTTGAGGGGAAAATACATGGTACAAAATGATGATAAAAACCTAAAATAAGATCAGGTTTTAAGAATCATTGACAAGAGTCTTTTTGCTAGCCATGGGTGGCACCATCCCTGGGCAGGAGGGCGAAGCCCACAAGCAGCGTTCTTCAGTTTCCTCTTCAGGCTCCTGATTTAGCTCCCCCCCCCCCCCCCCGCCATGACAGGCCTTTGCCTGCAAGATGAATTAAACCCTCTTCTCACCAAGATGCTTTTGTCACAGTCTTTATCACAACCATGGAAACCCAACTACAATAGGTGGCCACCCTCAATTTCAGTTGATTGTTGAATTTCTTAGCATATCTTAAAAAAATCTTCATTCCCAGCACCCACATGGCAGCTCACAACTGTGTGTAACTGCAGTTCCAGGGGATCTGACACCCTCTTTTGATTGCCATGTCTGCACTTAAATACATCCAGGCAAAAGGCTCATACACATAAAATAAAAATAAGCAAAATCTTAACAGAAAGCAGTCCACACCCTTTACGTTCCGAAATCACACCCTAGACTTTCCTGAATGTATCTTTCAAAACTGTGTCTTAGTTCAAAAAAATTTGTACAGACTGCCAGCTGTACATGTCCATATGAAGACAAAAGTCCCAGTGCCATAGAAAATAATTCTTTCTTTTCTCAAAGGAATTGAATTAAACTTCTATTTACAAATCTTACTGGTTTAAAAATTCTCCTAATTAAAAACAAAATTAGGCCAGGTCATTGGTGGCCACACCTTTTTTTTTTTTTCTTTTTAATGTTTTTTTTTTTTTTTTATTAAAGTTTTGTGCAATTCACACAACATTTCTCAGTTCATTTACACTCATTCCCCTTTCCCTGTCCCCCACCCCATCCGAGTTCATGCATTTTGCCATACATGTCTTGCATCATTTTTTTTGTATGCTGAGGTTTATTGTTTGGGGCTGAAGTTTACTGTTTCAGTCAATTCTTTGACCCAGTCCTTTTGTTGTTGTTCCCTCCAATTTTTATTGCTCCAAAATATGCATATATGTTCTTCACACAGACGCACACCTTTAATCCTAGCACTTGGGAGGCAGAGGCAGGTGGATCTCTGGGAGTTCAAGGCCAGCCTGGTCTACAGAGTGAGCTCCAGGCCAGCTGGGACTAAAGGGAGACCCTGTCTCAAAAAAATACCAAAAAATATATAGGGGAATGAGATTTGGATGTAGAAACATGCATGAAGGGAACCTTTAAATATTCACCCCATAATTTTCCTCTTTAGTTTGCTTCCTTGCCCTAAGTATTTGCAGAGTCACAGAAGTTTTAGCCTGTTCATCATCATGCTAATGGAGATTTGGTATGAGTTATGTACTTGCTTCTACTCAGAGATACCCAGAATAATTAGCAATTTGGACAGGAGGCTTCAATTTAACTTTACCCTTTAAGAAAGGACATGTGCTTTAAAAGATGTCATTACTCAGTTAAACGATCATTTTGGTTTCAAAAGTGAATATTATATGCCTAAGAGTGAGAAATGATTTAAAAATACATATGTATATTGGAGCGTTTTTAATTAAAAAGGAAAGCATATATTACTGTAATGTTTATACTTGACAGTAATATAAGGAAAAGAGCTTTACGTTTATATACTCCAAAATGTGAACATTCGAACAGTAAAACAGCTACAATTTGTACAAAGGCTTGTCTGTGCAAATAGATGTCTCATACTAGCTAGTGTATTCTGTGTCACAGATCTCAGGGGATTCATGGAAGAGCTCAGAAGGAAAAGTACACTTAGGCAAGTATTTGCTCTCTGAGCCCAAGGGCAAGCATGCCATGTATATATGTATATATGCTCATTTTGGCAGTGAGCCAGGCAAATAAACTGTGACTATATTAGTTAATTTAATCTACACTGGATTTTGTCTTAATAAATTTTCAATGAAGAATCTGAAAGATATCTGCTATTTTGGGAGTCTCTTTGAGACAAGGTCTCCCTGTACCCCCAGCTGGCCTGGAACTTACTATGTAGACCAGGCTGGCCTTGAATTCACAGAGATCTCCCTGCCTCTGCCTCCCGAGTGCTGGGATGAAAGCCATGCAACACCATGCCTGGCATATTGGCTATATTTTTTAGTTCACAAGAATCAGACTGCTCTATTATAGATAGAGAGGGAAGGAATGGGGGAGGGAGGAGGGGAGAGAGAGAGACTGTGCACCAGATTTTTGAAAGCAGGGAAAGTAGAAAATGCACATTCCTGAACAAGAAATGAAACAGAAGAAAATTACTCCACTTTCTTCTCACTAACTTCTCAGAGGGATTCAACATCATGAGATTCTATTCTGCTTTCTTTTTTCATTTCTTCATTTAACATCCTTTTAGCTGGCACCTTTTTGCATACAGCTTTGTGATTTTTCCATGTAAGTACACACTGTGTAATGATCAACTTGAAGAGACTTACATACCCATCACATACGTTTTAAAGCACCACCCTTGTGGTGGTAGCCTTAAAAACCCTCTCCTCTAAGGGGCTTGAGCTATGCTAAGCTTTACTGCCAACCAGAACATCACATCTCATTCTTCCTGTCTACCTATCACTCTGGACTCATTCGCCAGTTTTTTCTGTGCATGTCTAGCCTCTGATCACCACACTGCTTAGGCCTGGTTTAGACTGACAGAGTAGTCCTTATATCCCAAGCCAAGAAATACTGTCACAAACCAACTGTGGAACAGAGCTTGGGATAGAGACCAAGAAGAGGGAATTAGAATGTAAGAGATGGCTAAGATGTAGGGGGTGCTGAGTCTGCAAAAGTAGCATGGCTGACGGTCTGATCTCTAATGCAATATCTGAAACAAGCTCTGGCACCAAATTCATTGTCTTATGCTGCCCACCCCCCAAATCTGAATCAGAAGGGCTACTGTTTATTAAGACAAATGCAGATTTGACAGCGAAGGACCCATCCAAAGAGCAGACCTTCCTCCTGCTCTGCCAGGATTTAGGAACTTTTAAAAATTATTTACTTTATCATCTGCCTTAGGTCAATTCTAAAAGCCCTATTGTGTCATTAATTTGATTATGCTATGATTTGAGTTTATTTCTTCATATTGAAAAAGCTTTCCAGAAATAGTCTTCTCTGGTTTGCAGTTAAGTGAAATGAAAAGTCTAGCTGTTAGGTACTGACTGTAGGCCAGCCGGAACAGCCCTCCAGCTTCCGTCCTTCGGGCCTCGTTAGGAGAAGGCACACAGCATGCCTGACACCAGTTCATATTTGAGAGCTCATTTACCTACATTGGAAATAAACCAAAAAAGGGTCAGACAGATCCTACTGAGGAAAGGAGGCTGAGGGCACCGGTGCCCATCATCTAGGTCACCTTTCCCTGTTGGAAGTGGGGGACCCACTGGGCAGCAACTCCCTGTCTTTTTGAAGCTGAAAGAGACCTGTTGAAGATGGGTCTTCAGGTACTGCTTGAGACCACAGGACAAACTAGCTAAACTTAACCTTGAGAGACAGGGGAAGGAGGGACAGGATTCCTTTCAAAACAGTTCTGTGAATAAACCCAGTTAGGATAGAGTTCTTTTCCCCAAAGGGTGAGAGGTAATTTTCACACTGTTGGGCTCAGACCTCAGAGATCTTTGTCCTCATGTTTCGTGATATTCAGGAACTTGGATCATGGAGGATTTCAGATTGAGAAAAACGGTTGGTTGATGTTGTGGTACAGGTGGGTGGAATGTGTTGACTTGAACCAGCTGTGTTGGGACTCTCTGCTGTGGGACATTAGGTCAACAATGAGTGCTGTCTTCTTGATTCAAACTATATCCAATTCACTCAAGAGCCATTTCGCTTATTCAATTATGATGATTTTTTTGTTAGAACTATATAAGTGTGCTTAAATCATAAGCAATAGTTCACTACTTTAGAGGCATCCTCAGGGCTGGAGTGATGGCTCAGTAACCACTTAAGAGCACTGGGTACTCTTGCTGAGAACCTAGGTTTGATTCCCAGCACCCACATTGTGGCTAATAACCACCTCTAACTCCAGTTCCAGGGGACGGAACTCTCTCTCCCGACCTCTGTGGCCATTGTGTGATGTGGGTGTACTTACACACATGCAGGCTATAAAAACACTCGTACACATAACTTCAAAATAATAAAATATTTTTGAGGTGTCCTCAACATCTGTGCAGCTTTGGGTAGATGGGAGATTCTGGGGTCTGTGGACCACCACAGTGGTATGGCCTCTTGTATCTCACTGTAAAACCTCAGTACTCATGTTCCAACTCTTGAATCCCTATAGGATGTTTATTAACTTGATTACTGTAAAAAAAAAAAAAAAACTCCTATTGGCTAACTGTGGTCTCAGAACTTTTCTAATGTCCCGCATCTTATCTCTCTATGTTTCCTGCTAATATTCTGCACCCTCAGAAGTCTCTTTATGAACTATTGACTTTTAGTAAATTTTTCAATAAACCATTTTTTTCTTGAAAACCTTACTTTAGCATGTGTTGTTATGTATTTTGTGTGTGCTTGCGTGTATATATTTGTGTGCATGCTTTATGCATGTGTTTGTGTGTTTGTGGTGTTTATGTATGTGCGTGTATGTTTGTGTGTATGGAGGGGGATGCACGTATGCATGTGTGTGATGGCCAGAAGTCAAGTGTCTTCCTCAATCAGTCTTCACCATATATTTTTTTTCTTTGTTTTTTTGAGACATGGTCTCCCTGTAGCCCCAGCTGTCCTGGAACTCACTATGTAGACCAGGCTGGCCTTGAACTCAAGAGATCTGCCTGCCTCTGCCTCCCAAGTGCTGGCTTCAACTTATATTTTGAGACAGGGTCTGTCCCTGACTTTGGAGCTCACCAACCAGCTAGACCGATGGCCCCAGGTATCCTCCTGACACCTGGCCCAATCCTAAGCACACAGTGGGACTATAGGCAAGCCCTGTTGCATCCAGCTTTTATGTGGGTGGTGAGAATTCGAACTCAGATGACACTTGGAGCACAAGCACTTTAGTAATTTAGCTATCTCTTCAGCCCTTGTTTGTTATTTAAATGGAAAACAGATTTAAACTTGTTAGGCTGTGGTAACCCATGGCTCTATTGTATCAATGGACATTGTGAAGAGCAAGCATGAATTCTTTTTAACTTGTTAGGCAGTGGTAACCCATGGCTCTATTGTATCAATGGACATTGTGAAGAGCAAGCATGAATTCTTTTTTACTGGACTCGCTAACAGTTGCCTTCATGTCTGAAGCCCTTAGTACTTACAATTTAAATCATAAGAGCGATGGCATTTTACATTGTCAAATGCAGTGAAGTGTTCTAGCAAATCATGCCTTTTGGTCTTCTCTGAAGTTGAATTGGTTCTGTATATCCAACCATTTGAAATCCTCAATTCCTAACTTAAATGAAAGGTTTTTATTACATTTATCTATTATTTAGTGTGTGTGAGTGTGTGCATGTGTATGTGTGCCTGTGTTTGTGTGTGCATGCTTATGCCTTGGTACGTGTGTGGGAGTTGGAGGCCACTTTTGTGACTCGGTTCACTCCTTCCACCATGTCAATCCCAGGGATTGAACTCAAGTTGCCAGCCAACTGTGACAGCAAGTGCCCTTCTGTCACATCCCAGTGGCCAATTTGAGACTTCCAAGAGCACTGTCCATCATCTAGTCTTTTTTGGTGGTGTTCTTTGGTCTCATTGGCTAATGGTCATTCGTAGCAACCATATTGGTCCTAGGTCTGATGTCAAATGTATCAGCTCTGTTCTCATAAATGAATCCTGTGACACTATTCAAAGTATTTCTTAGTATTTTTCCAAACCTGACCACAACCATGATGATATGATATTTATGCAAGGAATAGCATTTGGGATGATTAATCTTGGCTGCCAAATTGACTGGAACTAGAATCGACTAACAAATACTGTTGAGCACACTTGTGAGGGACTTTATTGATCAGGTTGTCTGAAGTTAGAAGATTCATCCCAGCCCAGATTGAAAAGTGCGAGGATAGAGCTTTGCTTTTCCATCATTGCCTCTGTGTCTCACCGAGGAGGAGTTCAACCACCCTGTGTCTGTGACCTCTGCAGCTGCTGTTGCTACATCCCTTCGCTGATACCAGAACCAACTTCCTTGGGCTGCTAATGTCAGCTGACAACCAGCAGCTCTCTCCAGGAGTTCTCCAGGCCTTCAGCAGCAGGCTGGGACATCCAGCCTTGTGGACGGAGCAGCTACCATGTTCTTACACTGTCCTGTGTGAGAGAGCCAAGTCGCACTACCTAGACCCTGTCGTATAAGCTTATATAATAACCCCTTGTAAATGATTCTATCAGTTCTGTTCTTTTGATGTAGTAGTTATCCTCAAATATTTGACAGTGCAGACACCACTTTGTACTCTTCTACTCTGCTGTCACAGAGGTTGAGTTGTAGTGAGAAATAACTTGTTTGGCCAAGACTGTGTGTTTAATATCAGATCCAAGACTGTCTAGAGAAAGCTCTGTGGAGGTTATCTAGAAGTCTGCCAGTTTCTTTCAGGCATGAATCAATCTGTGTGTGTGTGTGTGTGTGTGTGTGTGTGTGTGTGTGTGTGTGTGTGTGTGTGTTTAAAACCACACCTCGGTTGGGCTGGAGAGATGGCTAGCGGTTAAGAGCGCCTACTGCTCTTGCAGAGGACGTAGGTTTGATCCCCAGCACCCACTTGGTGCCTGAGAACCGTATTTAACTCCAGTTCCAGGGGAATCTGAGACCCTCTTCTGACCTCCGCGGCACTGCACAACACAGGTGCACAAACCTACATGCAGACAGTACATTCATACACATACAAAAATAAATAAAATAAAATAAAACCACACCTTGGAATGGGAACATTAAGCCCATTGCTTCACAATGGAATAGACACAATGGTTTCCCATCTGTGGTCAGTTTACTGGTGGAACCTGGAAATTCAACAAGGAACAATGTCCTTGTGGGCACTGGGAAATGTAGATGATAAAATGTTATCAATGTGAAAGCTCTGTAGACAAGGGAGGTTTGTACGCATGTATACATTATTACTATTTATATGTAGGGGCTATACGTGATGTCATTCCATGAAAACGTTTTCTCAAGTTTCCTTGAAATAGGTTGTTACATCATCACTGTCATTAGAATGTCTGTGTCAAACCTCATTCTTCTCACTAACCTCGGCACTTAGTCAATTTATTTGAGCCCACATGCACACACACTAGACAGAACGCTTCACCGTTGAGGGTTCAGCCTAAGCACGTTGCTCAGTGTCTCGGCCCATACTTTGCTTCTTTCTCCACATAACTGTGACTCAGTTGCATGCCATCAGCTTTTCATCTCATAGTCTTCTTGTAAGATTTATTTTTTATTATTTTTAATTATATGTGTGTGCCTGTGTCTGGGGACTGTTTTGTGTGTGTGCATGCAGGTGCCTCAGGTCCCAAGAGGGAGTTAGAGCTCTTGGCACTGGAGTTACAGGTGGTTGTGAACTGCCCAACCTGGATGCTGGGAATCAAACTCATGCCCTCTGCAATAGCAGCAAGTGCTCCTAACCACTGATCCAACTCCCAGCAGAGGGCTAGGCAGGAAGTAGCTACAGAGAACACATCCCCAGTACCCACCCCTGTGACCTATGTCCTCCCATTAAGCCTATCTGTACAGCATCACTACCTGAGGACCAAGTGTTCATATGCAGGAGGCTAGGGAGGAAAATTTATTTTCAAATCATAACACTAATGAGACTTGAATATTTTTTGTTTATGTTTTTTTTTTCACCATTAAAACTGATTAACATCTTTTGAGTCAGGTTTTCATGATTTGTTTTCTGAGTGGTTCATCTCAGTATTGGAGAAAATGGTGGTACCAAAGAACCAGAGACCAAGGTATTTATTTTTTGTCTCTTAATTAAGAGAGAAATGTGTGTGCCAATATTTAGAAGATTTTGTTCATACATTTATTTGTATTTTTAAAACTTTGATTATCAATTACTCAGGAATAGGCTATTTTGCCTAAAAGCATCTATGGTTTAAATTTTTTTTCTCATTATCTGTTGTTGGGAAACTCTGAAAATCATACAGGCTTTTCTGTCTAAGAGTGGTATTTTGAACATTGTCATTTCTCAAGGGATTGGAGATATACACCATGTGCAATCACCTTGCTTCTGCGTGGGCCTTTACCTTGTCAATTACTTGGATATGAATGTTGTATGAATAGTGTTAGGTCAAGTAATAACAGTTTCATAATCTCTGGAAAGTATTCCTTAAAATAAGCTATAACAGGGTTTCATCTCCTCGTATGTTATTTTCTCAAACTAGGGTTAGATAGTGTTATATGCCTAAGAGGTCAGTTAATGACATGCTGGGTGATTAAGTCATTTCTACCCATGGCTGATGGATACTGAGTTCAACAGGTATTTCTTCTGTTTCTAAACCAAGGGGATGGTAGGTATTTTATTTGTTAGAAGTAGCCAGGAGAACATAGTCAAGAAATTCAAAGTTAATAAATTCATTAAACTTTTTCTCTTAAAATAGACTTTGTTACAAAATGAATGTTCTCCTTCAGGTTTAATTATTTTAATCAGTTTTGTATTTCAGAACAGAAGAAATAAAAAAGACAAAAGAGCTTCAGGAATCATAACTTGCTTATCTTGTGCCCTTGGATTTGGTGAAAGACATTGCAACAGTTCTCTAAATATCTATGAAGATGAATACATGGGTGATGTGTGCACTAGGGATGCAGCTCTTGGGTAGAGTGACTGCCATGTACACAAGGTCCTGGGTCTGAGCCCCACTGGCACAAAAGTATGCATTTGTGGATGAATGAATTGCATTGAAGGTCAGTCACATGAGTGTAACACATTGTACTTTGTATGAATGCCGATGAGTTTATGGATGAATAAATGAATGGCTAAATATATTTATTTATAAATGACTAGATGGATAAATGACTGAATGAGGTAAAACTTTACCAAGCTAGAGAATCATTAGTAACAAATGGGAACAATTTTCTACCAAGTACTATGTGTAAAATATTGCACCTACACTCAAATATATGTAATTTTTTAGAAGTATTGTTTTCATCCTTGAAGATTATTATTCAATTTTTAAATCACATATTTAATTTCAAAATAATGTAAAATCTACCCAACCTAATAGCTTAAATGCCTCATTCTTTTTCCTTATTTTTTATTGAGCTTTTGTGCATTCATTTCATACATTTCATAATCAAATTTAGACCTGTACTGTCATCCATTTCTTAACCCCCAGAACTCCATGCATTCTGCCATACATGTTAAGTCCCATCTTGCATGTTTTTCTTGGTCTTTTTATTTTTTTTAACTTTTTTGATGCATAAGTTTACTGTTTTGGTCAGTTCTTTGAACAAGTCTTTTTGTTGTTTTTGTTGTTCCCTTTAATTTTAAATCACCCCAAAATATGAATGTATACATTCCACTCATATACCAAAATTACAAAATCTGAAAATAAACTATAGGTTAATTCCAAAACACATTTAGGGATTCAGATTTAAGTAGTAAAGTTGCATGTGGGTAAGAAGAAATATAACTTTATATTCCTAAATTACATAGCAAGTTGATGTATGATTTAATGTACTTTAAAAAAAAAAGATTTATTCTTCCTTGTAAATCTTAGAACTAAGGAAAGCAGAGACATAAACTTCAAGGTATATTTATAGTAATATCAGTAAATATGGTATTACTTTTACTAACAAATTGCCCACTTTGACTTGCGTATAATGATTTGGCACTACTGTCCACAAATGAGGATCATCATACGTCATTTGTTTTTCTGAGTCTGTATTACTTCACTTAGCATAACAGCTTCTAGATCCATTCATGTACCTGCAAATTTCATGATGCCATCTTTCTTTACTGCTGCATAGAACTCTATTGTACAAATGTACCACATTTTCATTATCCACTCATCAGATGAGGGAAACATGGGTGGTTTTTAGCTCGTCGCTATTTATTGTGAAAACAGCAGCAATAAACATGGTTGTTCATGTATCTCTGCTATAGGATGGATCCTTTGGCTATACACCCGGGAGTGGTATGACTGGGTCAAATGGTAGGTTCATTTTTAGGTCTTTTTAGGGTTCTCCACACTGCTTTGCATAGGGGTTGAAGGAATTTACATTCCCACCAGCATAGATGAGTGCTCCCCTTTTCCCATAATCTCTCCAGCATTTGATATCCTTTATTTTCTTGATCACAGCCAGCCTTAACAGTGTAAGATGAAATCTTTTTTTTTCAATGTCTAGACCATGCAGATGACACAAAACACGTACTTCATCTCAATGTACAATGGCCCAGTATTGTTTTATCCCATGTGTGTAACTGTTCTTGCCACTGAAGCAGCAATAAACGTGTTTGTGTAACTATCACTGCTGTAGGATGAAACCCAGGAGTAATCTGATTGGGTCAAATAGTTTCATTTTAGTCTTTTAAGAGTTCTCCATGCTGCTTTGTATAGGGGTTGCATTATTTTGCAATCCCACCAGCAGTAAATGAGTGTTCCCCTTTCCCCACAGCCTCTCCAGCATTGGTATCATTTGTTTTCTTGATCATAGCCAGTCCTACTGGGGTAAAAGAAAATATTAAAGTGGTTTTAAATTGCATTTCCTTCATTACTGTATTGAACACCTTTTAAGATGTTTCTTAGCCATCTTTATTTCTTCTTTTGAGAAGTCTCTGTTCAGATCTTTAGCCCATCTTTTAATTGAATCATTTTCTTTCTTGGTCCTTTGTTTTTTTGAGTAGTTTATATATTCTGGATGTTAAACCTTTGTCATATATGCCACTGATGATGAGTTCTTCCCACTCTGTGGGTTTTCTCTTTCCTTCTGTTCCTTTTGCTCTACAGAACCTTTTTAGTGTAATGAGGTCCCACTTGTCAATTATTGATCTTATTTCCCAAGCAACTACAGTCTGATTTAGAAAGTCTTTTCCTACACCTATATCTTGTAGGTTACTGCCAATGTTTTCTTCTAACATTTTCAGAGTTTTACATTTCACACTGAGATCTTTGATCCATTTAGAGTTGACTTTTATACAATGTGAAAGGCAGGGGTCTAGTTTCATTCTTCTACAAGTGGTGATCCAGTTTTCCCAGCACCATTTGCTGAATATACTGCATTTCCTCCATTCAGTGTAATTGGCCCCTTTATCAAATATCAGGTGGCTGAAATAGTGTATTCAACTTTGGGTCTTCAGTTTTGTTCCATTGATCTATGGGTCTATTTTTGTACCAGTGCCATGATGTTTTAATGACTATAGCTCTATAATATAATTTGAAAAATCTGGTTTAGTAATCTCCCGTGCATTATTCTTTTTGCTCAAGATTGCTTTGGTTATTCGGGGTCTTCTTTTATTCCAAATGAATTTTAGGATTTTTTTCTCAAATTCTGTAAAGGAAATCATGGGGATTTTGATTGGGATTGCATTGAATCTATATATTACTTTGGTAGGATAGTCATTTTTACATTATTAATTCTTCCAATCCATGAGCATGGGAACTCTTTCCATATTCTGGCATTTTCATCAATCTCCTTCAAAGATTTAAAATTTTTATTGTAGAGCTCTTTAATGTCTTTGGTCAGGTTTATTCTGAGATTTTTTTTTTTTTTTGAGGCTGTTGTGAATGGGATGGTTTCCATGTACTCCTTCTCCAATTGCTTGTTATTGGCATAAAGAGAGGCTACTGATTTTGGTAGATTAACTTTGTAACCTGACACTGTACTAAAACTGTTAATTATTTCTAGGTGTTTTCTGGTAGATTTTTTTGTTTCAATTATGTATAATATCAGTCATCTGCAAAAAGGGATAGTTTGACCTCTACTTTCCTAATTATAACTCCTTTAATTTCCTTCTCTTGTCTTACTTTTCTTTAGTGGTTGCATCTTTGCCTGGCTTTGGTATTAGAGTGATTCTGGCTTCATAGAAGAAATTTGGTATATTTCCCTCTGGTGCTATCCTTTTGAATGACATGTGTAATAATGGTTGTAGGTCCTCTTTAAATATCTGGTAGAATTCTGCTGTAAGCCCACCTGGGCCTGGGCTTTTTTTAGTTGAGAGGTTTTGTATTACTGTTTCAATCAATGCCTCATTCTTTAATAAGAGGATTGCAAATTTCAACTAAATGTATCATCAAATGTTCATCTGCAATGTAATTTCTGATTCTTGAAAAGTAACATTTCTTCAGAGAAATTTTGTTTGCTGCCAATAATCCCAAATAACAAGTTGCAGTTTCTTAATAACAATTTAAAAAAGTTGTTGGAACAATGAATTTACTGGAATAAGTTTGTTGTTTCCAACTTACTTTGAAGAATAAATCCATTTGAAATATGTTCAAAAGAAACTCATTAAATTATTACCCAGACTTCAAAGCTACCTTTGATAGTATAAAACTTCACACGGATTGACCCATCAAGAAAGTTACAAATAAATGCAGATAGATTTCTATTTAAAAAAAATCAACACATTTTCCAAATATATATTTATTCTTAGTGAATGTGAACTTTTCTCATGCCCTCTTAAGCAAGAATAATTCGCTCTAATTCATTATGAAGTATTTATCTGGACAGAATAAAATTCTGAAAGTCTGAAAACATAGTACTAATGGTTTGTCAGTGCCTAGAGGGTCAAGGACTTTTGTTTCATTAAGTATTGTTATTGAATTAGCTATTGTGGTGTGAGCAAGGGACCAGTGTACTGCCTTCCACCCACCTTACTCCCTTTTATGGGAGTGTTAGCATGACCTATATGCTAAGTAATTTCATGAAATCATTTGAGAGGTTTTGACTTTCTAAATGCAGTAGATTTCTCTCTATAAAAAACAAACAAAAATGACCTTGGTACAAACTACCTTTACTTTAATAACCAGATTTCCTTAAAACCCAAATCTTAAAAACTTGAATTTTGAAGGGACAAATGTGAGATAATTGATGCCTTCTGAATTAGTAAATACTAAAAAGAGTCATACATGCTTTCTTCTTTCGGAATTTAGGATTCTTGCACAGAGTAGAGTTAAGATGAATGAGGAAGCACAGATGTTTGGCTACAATATCACCTGGCCTCTTTCACTATCTCCGGGTTACACAAGTACCTCAATCTCATGAATGCTGGTGTCTCAGTTAACGTGACTGAAGAGAGCTGATTTAGGCAATGGATTCATCCATCTACAGTAATGAAGGCAGGCTTGTTAGGGGTTTCTGTGAGGACAGGTACTGGAACAAAAATTCATTTTTAATTCTGTTATTGAAACTCAAGATGTTAGTACATAGTGTAGCTGTTCTGAACTAACTCTTAAACTGACCCAACTCATTAAGCTGTGCTGCTGGGAATGAGTATGCATTTAGAGATTACATAGGGGAAAAGGGCCTACTAAATGGTACCCACTGAAAGGAGATAGGCTAAAAATTATATTTCTGTGCACTTGAGTTATTATCTTAATTAAGCTATAATTTCTGCAGAGTTAAATACGGCTTACCTATTTTGAACCTAGTGATATGTTTATATGTGTTATAATAATCATTTGCACCATCAAACACTGATTTAGTTCAATGAGAATTTTAATGTTTTGGGTTTCTGCTCACTTGATCAAATATTTGTACATTTTGAGAAGTTTAAGAATGCTTCACTGTGTGTAAGAGTGCCAAGATGTCACAGACATAATATCCAGAGTGAAATGGAAATTCTATAGATTAGGAAGCCAGAACGGGAAGAGCACAGTAAAAGGAGAGACGCGAGATAGGATGGGAAAGACCACTGAGTGACCGCAGAGAAGCCCTGAGCAGAAATCATTCCATCATCACAGATGCTCTAATGCTGGAACAGTCCAGAGAATTTGGATATTGTTTTCACCCCATTCACACCAATCTTTACAATCGCTTCTATCTGCAAAGCATATTTTCTCACGAATTTGAACTTTTCAATTAACTATTCCATGAGTAGATTTTCCACTCCATCGAAAACACAATAATAACTTCATAACTATGTATTTCTTTTGTTTGGGGCTAATTATACTGCCCTTTGAGGAATTCAGCCATTTAACTTAATTTGGTAATGGGGAAAAATAAGATTCAGTATTGCTCTGGTGGTAACATATAAGAAATGGTAAAGTGAGGCAGGGGTGATGGCTAAGTGGGTGAAGTACTTGCTGTGTAGGCATGAGAATCTGAGTTTAGAGCCCCAGCACCCATATAAAACCAGGCATGGTGCCACACATCTGTAATTCTAGCACTGAGGAAGCTGAAGAAAGATACATCCCAGGGACCAGGCTGACCATCAGTTTATGTCAAACAGGCTACAGGTTCAGTGAGAGACCCTATCTCTGAAGGTGAGGTGGAGAGTGACTAAAGTAGGTACTTAACATGGGCCCCTGGCCTTCAAGTGCACTCCCCACCCCAACTCATGCACACTCACAGCAGCATCAATCAACTGTGTATGTTTTATTTAGTGTTAGGTTCTGCTAAAATTACACCAGGTAGAACTGGTTTTATACAGAAGGCAAATTTTACACAGTAGGAATACGGATCTGGTGTGAGATCCAAGAATAGGTGTCAGGAAGGAACAGCTCCAAAGGAAGAGGAGAAACAAAACAGAGGTGAAAGCCAGAAGAGAAATGACAGTAAGCCCTGCTTTCTGAATTCCCTCCCATTTTAGTGCTCAAAAATGCCGAGACGGAGAAGGGTTCACATACACATTATTAAGGAAGTGCTCCTGGGGCTGGAGAGATGACTCAGTGGTTAAGATTGCCAACTGCTCTTAAAGAGGACCCAGGTTCGATTGCCAGCTCCCACATGGTGGCTAAGAACCATCTTTAAGCCAGGCATGGTGGCACACACCTTTAATACTAGCACTCGGGAGAGAGAGGCAGGTGGATCTCTTTGAGTTCAAGGCCAGCCTGGTCTACAGAGTGAGTTCCAGGCCAGCTGGGGCTATAGTGAGACCCTGTCTCAAAAAAAAAAAAAAGTGCTCCCAGAAGAAACCAAGAAGGCACCAGGAAACCAGGACAGCAAAGGCCAGAAGCCAAACAGGGTGTGAGTCAAGGGAAGGCCTGACCTTGACTGGGTGGGAGCCATGGACCGAGGGACAATTGTTGACCTTGTGTCATTTCCCAGAATTCAGCTGGGTTGTCATGCTGTTTAACCTGACAGTCACTGTTTGTAAGCCCATAAGCTTGATGTCCTAGGTGGTAACACACGGATGATGCATTCCGGGGCTAGGCAGGTGCCTCAGTAGTTAAGAGCACTGGCTGCTCTTGCAGAGGACCCAGGTTTGAATCTCAGTACCCACATGGCAGCTAACAACTGTCCATAACTCCAGTTCCAGGGGATCTAATGCCCTCTTCTGATCTCTGTGGACATGGCACGACATGGGTGCACATACATACATGCAGGCAGTACATTCATACATTTTAAATAAAAATATTATAAATCTCCCAAAACATGATGCATTCTGAGGGCAGTCTGGACATGGGCACATCAAACTGCACACCTATTTCTTTTTCCCACACACAAAGAAGAATATTGTTACCTGTGGGAAAGCTCACATGCACAGCCTTTTAAAGAACTTTAGTGAAAAGGTTGAAAGGAAGAAGGTTGCAGCACAGGGACCATCGCCTGGGAAGAAACTGACATTTCTGTTGCCACTCACACTTTCTGTACTTTTGAACATGAAACGTTTTTCTTAGAGGTAACTATGTTTTGAGCAGGAGTGTTTCTTTTCCAAATAGCATATGACATGTTAGCATTCAAGTAAGGGATTCAAAATATTGCAAGTTTCATAATGAAGTTTGAGATGATATAGGATATTCAAAATATGAATAAGTGATAAGTGAAGAAAAACTGAAAGAGAATATTTTTCAGCTGCATTAGAAATCCCAGATATGTTTTTCCTATGTCCCTTGCTTTTGGTGGACTCTTAAGCTTACATGGGTTGACACCTATTAATAATTTCTAAGAGACCTCTGACAGTGACATGCCTTTATAGGTTTCCTCTATTGTTTATTATGAAGAACCTTCATATTCATGCAGCTTCTTTGAGGACGAAGGCATTTTATTTTTTTATATTGATGTGTTGATACTTTGCCTACATGTGCACGTACACCATGTGTGTGCAGTGCCAACAGAGACCAGAAGAGGGCACCATATTTCCTGGCACTGGAGCTTAAGGCAGCTGTGAGCTGCCCTATTGGTGCTGGGAATGGAATCACTGTCTTCTGCAAAAGCATCCAGTGCTAAGCTTCTGAGGCATCTTTCCAGTCCCATCAGGACACAGCTGTAATTGCGAGCAAATTCTACACAATTTCAAATCCTCAGTCAAGCCCAGAAGACACAGGGAACAGTCTAAAAGAAACAATCCCTAAATGTCCAACATTATATTTTCACTCTGCTGACTCTGCTTCTGGTTTTAAGTCAGCATTCACGTTCACATCCATATCCTGATAAATTTTAGTAATATTGCTTTCAGAGTGAAGTTTTCAGACAATTTCCAACATAAAACAATGTGCAGTTATTTTATTATTAGTTATAAAGTGTAATTACTAAATATATTGTGGAAAATTTTAGAAGAAGGAAAAATTGAAACAAAACTGCATCATTTCTATTTTAAATGTATTTTATCTGCCCCATCCTAAGAATTAAATCTAGGGATACACACATGTCAGGCAAGTACTCTACTGCTGAGCTACCCCCCCATCCTTCTAAATATTTTCTACATACACACACAAACACACACACACACACACACACACACATATATATATATATATATACATATATATATATATATATAGTATGTCCATATGTAGACATTTTTCTCATGTTAGAACTACTCATGCATCTTTTGTGATGCCTCCCAAAATGATTTATTCCATTGGATAAATCATTAGGTTAGCAATTTCTGCTGATATTCTTCCTGTGTACAAATCTCTTTTTATACCAACAACAAGCAACTGGAGATGGAATATAAGGAGACCTTCCTACTCATAATTGCCTCAAAATAAATAAATAAATAAATAAATAAATAAATAAATAAATAAATGCATGGGAACAAATCTAACCAAAGATACCAAAGATTTCTACAACAAAAATTTTAAACCCATGAAGAAGGAGATTGAAGAACATATCAGAAGATGGCAAGATTTCCCATGCTCATGGATTGGGAAAACTAATATAGTAAAAATGTCCATTCTACCCAAATTAATATACACATTCAATGCAAGCCCAATTAAAATCCCCATGAGTTTCTTCACAGACTTGGAAAAAATATCTTTAAATTCAGATGGAAAAACAAAAGACCCTGAATAGCTAAAGGAACCCTGAGCAAAAAGTGCAACACAGGGGGCATCACTATACCAGACATCAAAGTATATTACAGAGCTATAGTCATTAAAACAGCCTGGTTCTGGCCCCAAAACAGACCCATTGACCAATGGAACAAAACTGAGGATCCAAACTTGAGCTCATACAATTTTAGCTACCTCATATTTGACAAAGGGGCCAAAAAAGCTCAATGGAGGAAAGATAATATCTTCAGCAAATGGTGCTGGCAAAACTGGATCACCATTTGTAGGAGAACAAAATAACCTCTACCTCTCACCCTGAACAAAACCAACTCCAAGTGGATCAAAGACCTCAATGTGAAACCCAAAACTCTGAAGGTGATAGAAGAAAATGGCAGAAACCTACAGGACATAAGCATAGGAAAGACTTTCTAAATCAAACAGCAGCTGTGCAGGAAATGAGGTCAACAATTGACAAGTGGGACCTCATCAAACTTAAAAGCTTTTGTATAGCAAAGGAAACAAGCAAGGAAGTGAAGAAAAAACCCACAGAGTGGGTGGAAACCTTCACCAGTGATACATCTGACAGAGTATTAACATCCAAAATATATAAACTACTCAAAAAACAAAGAAGTATGAAAACTCATTCAAAAGATGGAGTAAAGAACTGAACAGAGACTTCACCAGTGAGGAAGTAAAGATGGCTGAGAAACATCTTAAAAAGTGTTCAACATCATTAATAATTAATGAATTGCAAATTAACACCACTTTAAGATATCATCTCACTCTAATAAGACTGGCTAAGATCAAGAAAACAAAAAACACCAAATGCTGGAGAGGTTGTGGGGAAAGGGGAACACTCATCCACTGCTGGTGGGAATGTAAACTGGTACAACCACTATGGAAAGCAGTGTGCAGAACCCTTGAAAGACCCAAATGAGCCTACCACCTGACCCAGCCATACCGCTTCTGAGTATATACCCACAAAACTTATCCTACTGCAAAGATACATGCACAGCTATGTTTATTGCAGATCTCTTCACAATAGCAAAGAGCTGGAACCAACCCAAATGCCCCTCAACTGATGAGTGGATAACAAAAGTGTGGTACATCTACACAATGGATTTCTATGCAGTGGTAAAGAAAGATGACATCATGAACTTTGCAGGTAAATGGATGGAATTCAAAGCCATTATGCTAAGTGAAGTCTCCCCAAAACAAATGATAAATGGTATCTCTCGTTCATTATATTTCTTTTTATCTGAGAGCAACTCTTGAGCTCTAGAATTAACTTACCACTTATTTTCAGACATTGTAATTGCTGCATATGTGTGGAAGGTATGTATTCATATTTTAGAGTAATATAAAATTAAAGGAAAAAATGTGAATTCCTAAACACATTTTGGAATTAACATACAGTTTATTTTTCAGAGGTCATAATTTTGCTATATATGTGACGTTTATATAGGCATATTTTGGGGCAATACAAATAGGAGGGAACAACAACAACATAAGAACTGGATCAAAGAACTGACTGATACAGTTAACTTCTGCCCCAAACAATAAACCTCTTCAGAGAAAAAAACTTCAAAGAGACTGAGAAAAGGATGCAAGACATTGATGGCAGAATGCATGAACTGGGGTGTGGTGGGGATCAGGGAAAGGGGAACATGTTTAAATTGGGCTGAGAAATGATGCATGAAATACACAAAACATCAATAAGCGCCGGGCGGGAGTGGTGGCACATGCTTTTAATCCTAGCACTTGGGGAGGCAGAGGCAGGCGAATCTTTGTGAGTTCAAGGCCAGCCTGGTCTACAGAGTGAGTTCCAGGACAGCTGGGGCTACAGGGAGACCCTGTCTTGAAAAGACCAAAAATAAAAAAATAAAATAAAACATCAAATCTTTTTCCTTTCAGGGGAGTAAGAATCTAAACTTTTAGTGATCACACCTTTCCCTTCAGTTGGGGGGAGAGGGCCTGAGGTCCTCAGAGTCCTTGGCTTCCTCACTGTTCACAGTGCTCAAGAATCTTCCTCTTCCTGCTGTCCAAAGACATTTATTTAAATAAAGCTGTCTAATGGTCAGCAGTAGGCTGTAGGCAGGGCTGATGGCATCTTACACCTATGACCACAGAAAGTTAACCTTTTGTGTCTTTTATAGAACACTATAGCCAAGAGCAACTTAGAAGGAAGAATTATCATGGTTTTCAGTTCTAAAGGGATAGTCCTTCTATAATGGCAGGGGAGACACAGCAGCTGGCCTTAACAGGAAGCTGAGAGATGGAACTGGGGGTGCTGTGAAGGTACAGATGCCCCATACCAGCCTGAAGGGCTGCATTACTCTAGCTGGCTCTGCCTCCCAAAGATCTGACCACCTCCACAAGCAGCCCCACTAACAGGGGGCAAAGTGTTCAAACACACAAGACTTTGGGGTGCATTTCTCTTTCAAAACACCGCATAGCCTGTTAGCCCTGACATTAACAAGTATTTTCACTGACTGATAGGACTATTTGAGCAAAACACCTGTGAATTTTGAGACCAGAAGGAACCTTGAGATAGACTGCTCACAGGGTTGAGGTTGCTACTGGCTTTGGGGGAGTGGGGTTTTTAAAATCTGCCTGTGTGCAGTCAGCAAGAGCAGTTGCAGGAACCACATTCTCAGCTGTTGCTAGATGTGCATCTCAGAGCTAAAGGATGGTAGATTTCTTCTTGAGAGTGACCGAGGGTCTCAAGGACTAAGGAGAGGAAGAGAATTTGGAGATAAACATGTGTTGATGCTGTGTGAATGTGTAAATATGTATGTATATATGTATGTGTGTATATATGTATGTGTGTATATATGTATGTGTGTATGTATATATGTATGTGTGTATGTATATATGTATGCGTGTATGTATATATGTATGCATATGTGTATACATGCATATGAGGGATATAGACATAAATAGAAACATAGAGCCACAGAAAGCTTGGGAAGAAACAGTTGATTTGATAAAATCCTAACTAGCGCTTTGAAAATAACTATAGCTCTTATATTTTCACAGGCCAGGAGGACTCAATTTTCTGGCTATTTTATTTAGACAGGGTCTTATGTATCTGAGGCTGATTCCAAACTTACTGGGTAGCCAATGATATCCTTCAGCTCCTCATCTTTCCACCTCCACTTGCTAGGTGCTGAGCTTACAAGCATGTGTGACATCCTTGGTTTATGAAGACATGAGGATTGAACCTGGGGATTACTGCATGCTAGGTAAGCTCTCTACAAATGAGCTACCTCCCCACCCCAGGATCACCTCTTCAGGAAGAATTTAGGACAGCAATTAGTCTGGCATCGATTGTACTCCAGAAATTTATTTATCCCTCCTGTCTTAGAATGACTTTCTACTGAACGCAGTGTTCCTTCAGGCCCTTGTTTCCATCAGGTATGTAAGAACAGAGCTTAGTCCCAGGATCCAGGGAAGAATGTGCTGTAAACTCAGGAACATAGCTACATAGGTCTTGGCCAGGACAAGATTTCTTGCTCTAGTATCATGGGCTTTTCTAGAAAACTCACATTCCTTTTAAATCGTAGTAGTCTAATTAATATCAAATTGTGATGGGCTCATCATGGAAGCCATATTTGTAAAATGGCTAAATAATGAGCTGCAGTCTTGAGAACTAGAGACCTCTAACTATACCACTAAATCTGGTCTGTCTTTAAGAAAGTCAAGGGTGCCCCCTGTCCCAATGAGTAGCTCAGTGCCAGAGGACCCACTCAGGCTGGCACTGATCACTAATAAGTTTTAAGAGGATAGACAAATTTAAATAGGACTAATCTCTGAACTGGAGGCAACATTCTAAGAAATATCTTTGCCTGGGATACTTTTAAATAGAAGACACCTTGGGAGGCTTGGTGGAAGCAACAAAAGTTGAGATGCTGGCTTGCTGCTTGGGGTAAGCATCCTGGTTCCTTCCACCAGAGGTCCAGGCATCTGTTCCCAACGGCTATTTCCCACTGGGGTCTGCCCTCCAAGGACGCAGGAACACCATGCCAGTGCCATTTAACTCACCAAAATCTTCCAGCTCTGTGTAATAAAATAGAGCTAATTAAACATTTCAAAGGGAAACATTATTTTAACACTAATTAGATATGATTATGGTTCTTTTTTTTCTCATGCCAGTACTAAGCAGCTGAAACTCCAGATCATTCTACTTTTCCATTCAATATTTAGCAGTCTTATCTCAAATAACACAGTGCTACCTGATTTTATGATATGTATCCCACTACATACACATACTTGAGAACTTTCAACTTTAATATGATTAAAACAACAATAATAGTGTAATAACCATACATTAAATGCATTCTTGGGGCTGGAGAGATGGCCTAGCAGTTAAGAGCACCGACTGCTCTTATAGAGGACCCGGGTTCGATCCCCAGCACCCACATGGCGGCTGAGAACCGTCTGAAACTCCAATTCCAGGAGAACTCCAGTTCCAGGGGAATCCGACGCCCTCTTCTGACCTCCGTGGCATTGCACGACACGGGTGCATAGACTCGCATGCAGGCAGTACATTCATACACATACTGAAATAAATAAAATTAATAAAAAAAATTAAAGAGACAAGTTTCTTTAAAAAATAAATGCATTCTTGATGGTAGACAAGGATGTTAGCTATAATTCTTGTAGTCTTTATTGGAAAAATGTTAAGGGGCTGTGCTGGATAGCTTTAGTGTCAACTTGACACACCTGGGTTGAGGGATCCTCTGTTGGACTGCCCTGTGGAGTATTATCTTGATTGTTGAGTGATATGGGAGGGCCCAGCGCTCACTGTGGGTGGTGCCACCTCTGTGTAGGTGGTTCTGTACTGTTTAAGAAAGCAGGCCAGGCCGACATGGGCCAGAGGAGGAAGCCAGTAAGCCGCATTCCTCCATGCCCTGCGCTTCCGCTCCTGCCTCCAGGATTCTGCCCTGAATTCCTACCTTGGGCTCCCTCAGTGATGAACTGTGACCTGGGGGATATGAGCTGAATAAATCCTTGTAGGAAGATCCAGTTTGAATTGGGGCCTAGTTTTCAGCTAGCACCCCCTCAGAGACTTCTCTGACTCTGCCCCAAGAAGGAGCAGACAACACATCCCAGGTGCCTGATGCTGGGTGGGGCAGCAGTGTGCAGTGGTGCAGAATTGGGGGTCTGTGATTGTCTCTGGGAGCTGACATCATTTTGCTTATAAAACCAGGCTGTAGCAGGCAATAAATTGAACTCTTCATTATAGAATCCTGGCAGTTATTTTTTTGTGTGAGCATACAGGCTGAAGCAGGCCCGAATTTTGTTCGGGTGGCCAGTGGGTTGGACAGCAGTTCTTAGACCACCAACCGGATAGCTGGAGTGGTGAAGTGAATTGTGAGTGGACATAGGCTGAAGATAGGCCATCAGCCATCAGCCTGAAATTCCTGTCCAGGGGTCAGCAGTCTCTGGGCAGGTGGAAAATCATGGCCAAGAGTGGGAAATATTACCTTATCCCTGGCTAAGGACCAGAGTTGGAGGGACCTCTCAGGTCAGGTTATGAAAGTAACTGCCTGACATCTACACCAGAGAGGTCAGTTCACTACAGTGGCCACAGGTGGGTACTGTGCTCCCCTTCCCTTAGCAGGGCCATGTTGTACCTGCTCGTGGTGGCAAAGGAAGCTTCCTACAAATCTTTTCCTCCCCAAGTTGGTTTTGATCAGTGTTTTGTCATGGCAATTGAAGAGAAACTAGAATAGGGGTGTGTCATCAGAATGGGGTGTGTCATCAGAATAGGGGTGTGTCATTAGAATAGGGGTTTGTCATTAGAATAGGGGTTTGTCATCAGAATAGGGGTGTGTCATCAGAATAGGGGTTTGTCATCAGAATAGGGGTGTGTCATCAGAATGGGGTGTGTCATCAGAATAGGGGTGTGTCATCAGAATGGGGGTGTGTCATCAGAATAGGGCTGTGTCATCAGAATAGGGCTGTGTCATCAGAATAGGGGTTTGTCATCAGAATAGGGGTGCGTCATCAGAATAGGGGTGTGTCATCATAATAGGGGCGTGTCATCAGAATAGGGGTGTGTCATCAGAATAGGGGTTTGTCATCAGAATAGGGGTGTGTCATCAGAATGGGGTGTGTCATCAGAATAGGGGTGTGTCATTAGAATAGGGGTTTGTCATTAGAATAGGGGTGTGTCATCAGAATAGGGGTGTGTCATCAGAATAGGGGTGTGTCATCAGAATGGGGTGTGTCATCAGAATAGGGGTGTGTCATCAGAATAGGGGTGTGTCATCAGAATGGGGTGTGTCATCAGAATGGGGTATGTCATCAGAATGGGGGTGTGTCATTAGAATAGGGCTGTGTCATCAGAATAGGGCTGTGTCATCAGAATAGGGGTTTGTCATCAGAATAGGGGTGCGTCATCAGAATAGGGGTGTGTCATCATAATAGGGGCGTGTCATCAGAATAGGGGTGTGTCATCAGAATAGGGGTTTGTCATCAGAATAGGGGTGTGTCATCAGAATGGGGTGTGTCATCAGAATAGGGGTGTGTCATTAGAATGGGGTGTGTCATCAGAATAGGGGTGTGTCATCAGAATAGGGGTGTGTCATCAGAATGGGGTGTGTCATCAATTAGGGGTGTGTCATCAGAATAGGGGTGTGTCATTAGAATGGGGTGTGTCATCAAATAGGGGTGTGTCATTAGAATAGGGGTGTGTTATCAGAATGGGGTGTGTCATCAAATAGGGGTGTGTCATTAGAATAGGGGTGTGTCATCTATATAGCGTTATTTGTGATAAAAATGTCTGACAAGAACTCCTAAGGAAGAGTGTTTAGGCTCTCAGTGTGAGGGTGCAGTCCATTGTGGTGGGAAGGCATAGCACAGGAGTAGATGCAGCTCGCCTCATTGAGTCCGCTGGCAGGAAGCAGAGAGAGATGAGTGCTGGAGTTCAGCTTCCTTTCTTGATTTACTCAGTCTGGGAGTCCAGTCCACAAGATGGAGCTGCCCACATGCAGGGTGGGTCTTCCCACATGCGGGGTGGGTCTTCCTGCCTCTGTTAAATCTTTCTGGAGTAACTATTGCAGCCATGCCCTAAGTGTATGTTCATAGCAGTCCTAAATTCAGTTGACAATGAAGATAAACTATGGACCATTATGATATTTTATTAGTTTTACATGATCAAGTCTGCCAAGATTCTGCAAATAGAGAATTTCCATTTGATAGCTAGCGATTCCAGTGCCCAGACAGGTCAAGAAGGCTGGCAGCTGGCCAAGCTGGCCAGCTTGTGTGACTCTCTCAGAGCCCACTTCTTGGGGCATCCCTCTAAGACAGGTATGATAGTGCTTTGACTCCAGGCATTTAAAATAAATCAGATAAAAATTCATAAAATGTGCTAGCAAGCCCTGCTGGAATGGTGCTAAATAGACAAAGGACCTTTCCAATCAATGGCCCATGGAATGTTGTTACATATGTTTTTTATGTGAGACAGGGTCTCAGTGGCCTGAAACACACTATGTAAACCATGCTGGTCTTGATCACACAGAGATCTGCCTGCTTCTGCCTCCCATGTGCTGGGATAAAAAGCCACCATGCCTGGCTATAATATGCTTTCAATTAATCAATGAGTCAAAAAAGTCTTTGAAATACCCCCAAAGGTAGCTATAACATGTTTATATCAACTTAAATTTATTTTTATCATAGAGTAATAAAAGCATAAGGGAATTGACAAGGATTTGAGATACTGGGATTGGAAGACTGGACCAGTTAAGAGCACATACTGCTCATGCAGAAGAAATGGGTTCAGTTCTTAGCACCCAGGTCAGGTGACTCAGAACTACCTGTTACTCCAGCTTCTGGCCTCTGGCCTTTGTGGGAACCTAAGTTCCCAGGCAGACAGACACAACACACACACACACACACACACACACACACACCATAAATAAACAAAATAGTTTTATTAAAAAATAGTTGAGGTAAGATTTCTGCAGAATAGAAAGTGCCTGTATGATGGAAAGCAAATCAGTTGAAGGCCTTTTGTCATAGAAAAATGAGAAGGATGATAAATATTTGACTATTCCTTAATGATTTCTTTGAGACATATTCTGGGCTTTTTCAAAACTGTTTACATTTGAAAATGAAAGATGGGTGGCTATGCATCAAAACATATGAAGATAAAATAAATATAATTTATTATATGTGGTCTTGAACAAAAATAGGCACTGAGCTTATTTTTTTCTTTTGCCTCTTGTTTCAAATTCCATAAAACCATACTTTAAAAAGAGAGAAATCATTAGCAGACTGGCTCTGAGCAGCCCTAATTAAAACTACCTTCAACAAGAAGTTTTCTCCTTGGCTCCCACCCCAAGCTCCAGGGTACAGAGATCAAATTGTGTTCATTTTACTGTTTGCATGGCTCAGGAACAAGGAGTTGCCTTCATACACCAAGGAGCTATCAGGATGCCCTCGGGATAATACTATCACATCAAGGTTGCTTTGAAACAAATCACACAAATGAGCCTCCCCCTCCTTAGCACCATCATCATCAAATAAAATTTCTGCAGACATATCAAAGAGAACTGTTACTCAAGTATAAGTGGAATTCTGTCCCTGATGTTACAGATAACATGCAAATAAATGATAGGAGAGTCAATGTCTCATTAAGTTAGTATATCTATTTTAAAATAAAAATTCCAGTGCCTACATAGGTTATAATTTTCATGAAATAGCCTTTTTTGCATTATGCAAATATTTCTAAGATTATGGAAAAGGAACATGAAGGAGGTTCCTAAAAGTCCTTGGCTACTTTGAAAGATTCTGCTCTCCTCCAACTTTTTTTTTTTCGTAACTTCACACCTTTCTTTTTGGGACCCACCATGACTTTAAACAAGGAGCCACCTCCATCCTGGATCTTCTTTGATATTTACACTTCGGCCATTTGTAAGTGACGGGACTTTTTCTCTGAGATGTTGCTCACTGTTCTCCCCGACACTCCACTGACACCATTTTCTCCTTTAAGCCTTTGAACTCCAGCTCTGAACTCTCTATATAATTTAGGATGACCCTGAACTTCTGATCCTCTTTCCTTCACTGCTAGAATTCTGGGATTGCAGACATTAACCACCATCCCCTGCACTGATAGCATTTTTATCCAACCCTCTTCTTTCACTCCCTGCATTGATTTGGAAGTAACTGTGCTTCCTCATGTTCTCTTTACACCTGTCTCCCATCTCTTCCTTGGTCACCTGTTGATGATCTTTTCCTCCCTCCAGGCCTCCTCTTTCCTTCCATTCCTGTAGTGATTCTCTTGTGACTTGGACCACAGGTTTTCACAGTCACATTATCCTGGAGTTTTTCACCCAGGTCTTATTTTACTCGCCTCATCTGTTGCATATGAGATTTCTACCATTTCAAAGTTTTTCCTTCTGCAGGCTTTGCAGTGTTGTGAAGTCAACCTTTCCGGCATCTTAATGGCTACCCTGCCTTGTAGGGCGTCTTCGTCCTCTGCCCTCCACGCAACCTCCTTGATATTTTCCTTCATGTTACTCATTTTCTTTTTTTTTATTATTGTTTATGTGTATGAATGTACTGTCTGCATGTAGGTTGGTGCACCTGTGTCATGCAATGCTGCAGAGGTCAGAAGAGGGTGTGGGATTCCCCTGGAACTGGAGTTAAAGATGGTTCTTAACTACCATGTGGATGCTGGGAATCGAACCCAGGTCCTCTGCAAAAGCCGTTGGTGCTCTTAACCACTGAGCCATCTCTCCAGCCCCGTTACTCATTTTCTTTAAAAGTAATTTCATTCAAATGAATGGCATCTACATTCCAATGATTAGTAAACTCACACCTTGAGCATACAACCACATCTAAGACGAATTCATCTAAGACTGTCATTGAAGGTAATGCCAGGTGCTGAATTTCACTTTTCCAAATTGGTCTTATTTACCCCAGTCCAACCAAAATCCATTCTTCTAAGCTTTTAATTTTGTGAATGAATCCACAGCCTCTTCAGCATCACCTGAGACAATTCAGTCATATTCGTTTAGGAGCTTCGGTCAGCTGGGGAATCTTCTAGGTGTGAACAAGTGGACAGAGGAGGCAGACAAAATCCATGCTTGTGAGATGCACACACTTCATTAAGGGAAAGAACTGAATAGAACACATATTACATGCTACTTTCACGACACTGTATTGAGGAATAGTTAATGTATAATAAACTACATGCATGTGAAGTATAAAATTTGATAAGTGTTGGCGTATATACAGGTCCCAGTCTCCCTACTGAAGAACTAACATACCCATCTCCTGTGAGTTTTCTCTTGTCTCAATCTATTTTCAACTATAGATTTCTTTATTTCCTAGGATTCTATAGAAATGTCATTATATATAAATAGACACACATATTTGTATATATATATACATATATATATAATATATGAATGTAGTTCAGCACAGTAATACCGCGATCCTGATCAATTGGTCCCTTATTAAACTATTATGGTGATATCATTATATTATTTGTTGACATAGATAATTTCTCTCGCGAGAGAGATATAGCCCCGCTAAGCCCCCCCAGCCTGTCCTGGAACTCACTCTGTAGACCAGGCTGGCCTTGAACTCACAAAGATACGCCTGCCTCTGCCTCCCGAGTGCTAGGATTAGAGGTGTGTTCTACCATGCCCAGCAGCAGCTTATATATTTTTCTACAAACTGTTTCAGTGGTCTAATTTTTTAAATATTTATTTATTTATTTATTTATTTTTATTTTACATGTATGCTGCCTGTGAGTAAGTGCACCTGTGTTGTGCAGTGTCCATAGAGATCAGAAGAAGGCATCAGATCCCCTGGAACTGGAATTATGGATGGTTGTTAGCTGCCATGTGGGTGTTGGGATTCAAACCTGGGTCTTCTGCAAGAAGAGTCAGTGCTCTTAACCACTGAGCCATCTCTCCAGCCCCTCAGTGGTCTCAATTTTCACCTTCATCATAATTATTTAGGTTTATCCATATCATTTTCCACATATTAGCTATAAATTCCTAATCCATTTTCACAAAATCTACTTGTAAGTGTTCTAGGATTATTTTTTTTTTACTATGGGATTGTACATCTAGACCTCTGATCAATTTTATGTTAATATTAGTATATATTGTAAGGTACAGATGGAAATCTTTATTTTTCCATATGAATTCTCCTGTAGCCATACCTGGTCTGAAACTCACTATGTAGCCCAGGCTGGTCCCCATCTCATAGAGATCAGCTTGCCTCTGCCTCCTGCATGCTAGGATTAAGGGTACGCACCACCATGTCGGGCCACACTGTGCATTCTTTATTGAATGTTCTTTCTACAACTGTCATTTTTCTGTATATCTATGGATCAGTTGCTAAATTCTTCATTCTATTCCATTGATCTACTTGATTTTTGTTATATTAATGAATTTTCTTTATTGTTGTAGCTTAATAACAAGATGAGGTCCTGGAGAGAGAGCTGAGTAATTAAGAGCATTGGCTGCTCTTGCAGAGGACCAATTCAGCTACCAACATGGTAGCTAACAACCATCTGTAACTCCAGATCCAGAGGATTAGTCACCCCCTCCCATCCTCTACAACTATTGCACACAAGTAGTGCACTTTCATATATGAAGGCAAACACAAACACACATACACATTAAATCAAAATCACATTAAAAAATAACTTGGGTGTGGTGGCACACGCCTTTAATCCTAGCACTCGGGAGGCAGAGGCAGGCGGATCTTTGTGAGTTCAAGGCCAGCCTGGTCTACAGAGTGAGTTCCAGGACAGCTGGGGCTACAAGTAGACCCTGTCTCGAAAAGACCAAAAAAACAAAAAAACAAAAAACAAAAAACAAAAAAAAAAAAAAAAAAAAAAAAAAAAAAAAAAAACAAAAAAAAAAACTTGAAATCAAATTGGGGTAGTGTAACAAATATACTTCTCCCCTCACAGTAGCTATGCTATTTTCTGACATTCACATTTCAATTGAATTTTGTAATTACTTTGTTGATTTCTACAAAAAAAAAGGCTTTTGGAATTTTCATTGGGGTTCTGTAGGAATTGTTTGGTACAGAATGATTTGGGTAGGATCAGCATTGTAGCAAGAGTAAGTCTTCTGACCAATGGAAAAATTATAGCAAAGTATTCTTGTTGGTCTGTAATTTCCCTCAGGAATACATTTTAATAGTGAGTATATAGGTCTTGTAAAATTTTGTCCCAGGTTTCTAAGTCTTTTATTTTTTCTAATGTGGTTGAAATAGCAATGTATTTTAAATATCAATTTATGAATTTCTCTTATTGGTTTACAGAAGACAGTTGATTTTTCTGTATTACTTTTCAACTCAACATTCTCTACATTAGTTATTTCTAGCTTTTTAAATGTAAATTCTATCCAGGTTTCAGCATTGACCTTTGTATTGTCTATGACTAAAGACAGTTTTACTTTCTGCTTTTGTATGAGAGTTTTTTGTCCATGTCTGAACGTATACTTAGTGCCCATTGAGGCCAGAAGATGGTGTCGGATCACCTAGGACTAGAGTTATGGAAGATCGTTAGCCACCAGATGCTAGGAACCGAACCCAGGTCCTCTGCAAGAGCAGCCAGGATTGCTATGTTATTTTATTTTAATCTCTCTCTCTCTCCCTCTCGTCGCTCACCATTTTATCAATCTTCTCAGAGTAGCAGAGTTGGGTTATATTAATTTTCTGTATAAGTATTTTCATTTCATGTTTTTTTCTGTAATTTATATTTTAATTTTTGTCATTTTCATACATCTTAATAATATTTAGACATTCCGTTCTGTACCTCCCCATAGCCCTCTGACTGGATTCCATGCATTCTGTCACATATGTTAAGGCCTAGTGAGTCAAGTTTCTGTCACCAGATGTCCCTCAGCGTGAGTTCATCCATTGGAGCCTGGTCAGCTTGTCTAGTGTCTCTTCCTTAAAGGAGACCAACTCCTCAACCAGCAGTGATCGGCTGGGAATAGCTCCTTGGCTGAGGCTGGGACTTCTTACCCATTTCCCCAGATCCATGCTGGGCTTTTATCTCATTGAGTTTGCATGGGTCTTGTGCTTGCTGTAAGTTCATATGAACAAGTTCCTACACGCCTGAAAATCTGTTTCTACTACCTCTAGCACTTACAGTCTTTGAAGCGGGCGGGGGAGGGGTTATACAAGGTTAAACAATGAGTCATTTTGTATTTCATTGAGGTCAGTCTGTTGTCTTAGTTTCCATCTGTCTACACTGGGGTTCATTACTTTAGCTCCTTAAAGTCTAAACTGATGCAACAGGTTTGAAATTGCTCCTTTTTTTTTTTTCTTTTGTTCTTACTAGTGTTGCTCAACACTATAAATTTCTCTAAAGCATTATTTGAGTACTATCCCACATATTTTGCTATGCCATATTTTGGTTTTATGTGGTCACAATTCCCTCTACTTTCCCCTTTTGACCTCAAGGTATTAAGAAGCATCATGTCTGGTTTATGATCATTGGACATATATCAGCTATGCAGCCTCATTCAAATCCATTGTGGTTAGGTGTCACATGATAAGGCACAAGAATCATTTTCAAGGACTTGAAGCTCATTTTACTGCTGGAGTGGGGAGTGTCTTTGTAGATATCTTATGGGGGGGTTAGCAAAGGTGGTCGCTGTTCTTGGCTGATATTGTCAATAACCTCCAGCTCATCCTGAGTTTCTGTTTATTCTGAGTTTTCATGGCATGATATTAGAACCTCTTTCTGGATTTATCTACTTTTTTTAAATTTTTTTAATTTTTTATTTTATTTATTTCCATATGTGTATGAATGTACTGTCTGCATGCAAGTCTGTGCACCCGTGACATGCAACGCCGCGGAGGTCAGAAGAGGGTGTCAGACTCCCCTGGAACTGGAGTTCTCCTGGAATTGGAGTTTCAGACGGCTCTCGGCCGCCATGTGGGTGCTGGGGATCGAACCCGGGTCCTCTGCAAGAGCGGTCGGCGCTCTTAACCGCTAGGCCCCTGGATTTATCTACTTTTATTGTAATCAGATTTGTTTTATTTTGTACTTTTGGTATCTCGTTCATAAATCTTTAGGGTTACTAGATCTTGATAAGCTGACCTCTTTATTATTATAACATGATCTTATTTATTCTTGATTTCACTTTCTTTTGAAAGCGTTGGCTGACATTGATTTCATCCACTCCAGCTTTTGAGAAAATAATATTTTATTTATTATTTTATTTTATGCATATGGACAGATTGCTTGAATATGTGTAAGTGCACCAGTGTTGTACAGTGCCCACAGAGGTTCGGAACAGGTTGTCCTGAGATCCCCCTGAAACTAGAGTTATGGACCATGGTTAGCTACCATGTGAGTGCTGGGAACCAAACCCAGGTCCTCTGCAAGACCATCCAGTGCTCTTAACCGCTGAGCCAGAGCCATCTCTCCAGACCCAAAAGTAGTAACATTATATATATAATTTTTAAATTTTATTTATTTTTTATGTGTAAGAATGTACTGTCTGCATGTAGGTCTGTGCACCCGTGTCGTGCAATGCCGCAGAGGTCAGAAGAGGGTGTCGGGTTCCACCTGGAACTGGAGTTCTCCTGGAATTGAAGTTACAGACGGTTCTCAGCCGCCGTGTGGGTGCTGGGGATCGAATCCGGGTCCTCTGCAAGAGCAGTCGGCGCTCTTAACTGCTAGGACATCTCTCCAGCCCCACATTATGTATTTTTATCCATTTTCTTTTGTCTTCATATATCTCTTTTTATAAATTTTGTTTAGTACTATTGTGTGTTCATGTGCTTGTGTTGTCATGTGTATAGAAGTTAGAGAACACATTTTGTAGTTATGTCTCTCCTTCCATGTTTATATAGGTGCTGGGGATCCAACTGGTCCCCAGGCTGGAAGGGGCAATCACCTTTACCCCCTGAGCCATTCCTCATTGACACTCTGGATATCTTTATGCATTGCGGAGCTGCTTCAGCAGGTAAAGAATCGTCCCATAAGCTTGAGTAACAGAGTTTACAGTGTTAGAGCTGGGCTTCCCAGAATTCCAAGGGACACACAGACGTCCACTTCCTCCAGCGGCTGTCAATCTTCTGACCCCTTCCCCTGTACCTGAGGTCCCGCCCCATAGTTATAATGGGGTATGCTTCAGCCGCCATCTTGCTGTTACTGCCGCTGCCACTACCCCACCCCGCGCCAACAGGTAGCAATTCCTGAAGTAAATGCTCCCAGAGTGACTAAGCCTCATGTGCCTGTCTTTTATCAGGGGTTTGCGCTGTTAGAATCTAGCATATAGCACCCATGAAAATGCTGGGTGGGCATGAGACAGCCTGCTTAACATCAGCACTTGGAAAGTGGAAACGGTATTCCCCAGAACACTCTTGTTGGCCAGAATACTCCAATGGCGAGCTTGGGTCTATGAGGAGACCCTGACTCAATATGGAAGGTTGAGAGAGGATCAGGTGGACATGTGTGTACACTCACATAGCTGTAAGCATGTAAGCATGTACCACACTCATACGCATAACAAATAAAAATAATTATAATCACAATATAGTGGGATTCTTTTCAACAAGCAAATAAATCTCATTTTTATTTTTTAAATGTATTTTATTTTATATGTATACATGTATTGCCTGCTTGTATGTAAGTGCACCCATGCCATACAATGCCAGTGGAGGCCAGAAGAGGGCATCAGACTCCTTGGAATTGGAATTACTCAAGGTTGTTAGGCATCATGTGGGTGCTGGAAATCATACCAGGGTCTTCTGCAAGAGCATCCAGTGAACAGCCTTGTGGAGGCTGCTTTGTCCTTCCTCCAGGGGTCCTGGGATCAAACCCAGACTGCAAAGCTTCATGGTGAGCTCATTGGCCCAAATCTGAACATTCTTTTTGGTATTTTTGTCATTTCTCTTCCTGGCTTCTGTATTTATCTGTAGTTACGTTGTAATGCTGCATTTAGCTACCTCCTTTGTCACCGGTGAGGTTTTTGAACCTCTACTTCCTCAAGGCTCACCTGCCAGTCCACTTATTTCCACCTTAATCCTCACTAAACTTTTCTCACTTATCTGTCGTCAGTCCACACACACAGCTTTTAGGTTTAGTTCCCACAACTTTCATGCCTGGAATCATTGTGGCGTTCCTCTGTAGAAATTCAATCTGCCTCTTCTTTAAAATTTCCATGTGTTTCCTTGGATTTTTTAAAAAACATTTTAATTATTTATTTATTTATTTATTTATTTATTTATTTATTTATTTATTTATTATGTGTATGAATGTACTGTCTGCATGTAGGTCTGTGCACCTGTGTCGTGCAATGCCACGGAGATCAGAAGAGGGCATCGGACTCCCCTGGAACTGGAGTTCTCCTGGAACTGGAGTTACAGACAGTTCTCAGCCGCCATGTGGGTGCTGGGGATCGAACCCGGGCCCTCTGCAAGAGCGGTCAGTGCCCTTAACCGCTAGGCCATCCCTCCAGCCCGGATTTTTTTTTTTTTAATTTTCCTTAGAATTTCTGAACATGTAGAATGCAGGTAAATTACTGTTACATTTGTTATAGTCTCATTTCTCCTAACAACTATTCTAGTGCCGTATAGCTCCAAATGACTCGCTTTTCTTGCTGCTTTATAGTTTCTTGATTATTGTACACTGGGTAGGTTTTTTTTTTTAATAACAAAAAAGGATTCCAGATATTATAAAGTTTACTTCCATATATTTGGCTAATATTTGTTCTTTGAGCCTTTCTTTGTCTCATTCATTTAAAAACTAATCCTTTTAAAATTCCCTTTCAGTCCTTCCTGGACATACAAACTACAGCTATTGGAATGCTTGGCAGGGCATTGCTTTAGGATTTATCATGAGTATAAACTTCAATTTGAAGTTCCCCTTTAAGACACAGTAGACCTTCAATGCAGATATCTTGAAGAAATTTTTGAGCTTTGTCCTGGCTCAATTTAGTGAAGTGACCTGGATACTGCTTTTATATTATTAGCTAGGAGCAAAGCAGACCCCAACCCCAGGGCTCAATGTTCCCTACTACTAAACTGAGAGTCACTTCAGTACTCTAGCATTTGTGTAAATTATTTGTTCCCAGTGTGTCTGGTATAAATAGGCTTTCTTTCCAGCCATACAAACCCCACTTTCTGTTTCCACTCACTCCCTTGAGTGATTCTTTTCCTAGTTTCCTCCCTTATGTGGGGATCATAATTCTGCTGGGTGGTTGGGTGGGAAGCTGCCATCTCCCTGCCTGTCCCTTCCCAGCTAGCTCCGTCGCCTCCTCCAGCTATGCAAGTCCACAGGCTGGGGCACTCACGAGAATGAACGGAGTAATCAGAGGCTCAGCTCATTTGTTTTCCTGTTTCCAGGGGTAATATTCAAGATGCCGGATGTTCATATTATAAGCATTTTTTTTTCATCTCTTGTATACTTTAAGAAACTTGCTTCTGATGGGCAGGAGGTCCAGGCCCTGTCGCTCCAACTTATCCTAACACCGTGTGCTTTAAGAAGCAAATGAATAGAAGTGTGGATGAAAAAAAAAAAAAAGAAAATGAGATGCACAATCAAAAACATCCAGGGATTTCTCAGAGAGAACTGGGCATTTTATTCAGCCACGTATTTCAGTGTATTGCAGACAGAAAGATGGTACCAGGAAGTTCATGTTCCTTTTTAAGCCATGTGGCTCGTGTATCTCTCTTCCTTCCCTCTTTGGATACCATCTAGAATAAATTTACCAGAAACTAAAATGTGCAGTTCATTTGACGCATGTCACTTTGGGTCACAGTCCAGAAGCCACCATGTGACCCTTCTTGAGGGGGGGTCTTACTTAACAAGTGTCAGCTTGGTCATCTGAGGTGGATTGAAAAGAGAGAAGAAAGACCAGCCATGCCCCTGGCCAATCCCCCATCACTTCTGTCCTTGCTCTACAGTATTGAGTACATCCATGTGGACTTCAGTGAAGTTCCTTCCTTCCTGTGGAGGACCTGCCCCCCACCCCACCTTAGTGGGGAATGGTAAACCCTCTTCTAGAGTGGGGAACAGGAGAAAAATTTCTGTTTTTTTTCCAAATGGATATGAAAGGGAGAACAGGAAAGTAAAGACTGCATAATTTGAAATATTTTACCACAGTGAAACCTTCAGAACACATCACAATGTTCTCTTTATTTTAATGCTTTATTGCATTTACAAAGTCCCTCGCACTTAAATATAGAGTTCAACCAGCTATTAACTCAACAGTTGGCGTAATCACACTCCCCACCTCCACTCCAAAACCTATTCCAAATTTCCTTTTATATGTTTCAGACCCTAATAACCCAAATTTTTATTACCACCTGTTTACATTGTTACTAGAAATGTGGACATATGGCACCTTGGTACAATCAGATAAATAAATAATCAGACCACTTTATAGTATTTGAGAAAGCAGTCCTTTGTTACTCAAGATAGTCTTATGAGATCTTTTCCTTCATCTGAGCATGCTAGGATCTAGCCGTGTCCATAGAGCATCGTTGGGCTCCCCAGAGATTCTCCTACATGCAAAGCAAGAGACCCTGCTGTGAGAAGGAGGCAGTTTAATCTCATATTATCCACAGACCACAATCTCTCCTAAACACTAGCAACAATGCTATCAATGGACCCCCTTGTGCACATTAAGGGAGAATCTCAACTTCCTTTTTTGTTAAGATGCATTTTATTATTTATTTGTGTGTGTGTGTGTGTGTGTGTGTGTGTGTGTGTGTGTGTGTGTGTGTGTGTGTGTGTGTGTGTGTATGTGTGTGTGTAGCAGCCAGAAGAGGGCACAAGAGCCCCCTGTAATTGGTGGTTGGCAGCTCTCTGCTTCTGGTCTGGGAACACTGCCTCTGACAAAACAGTAAGTGCTCTTATTGTTGAGTCATCTCTGCAGCCCTTCCTTTGAATACACTCACCCTTTTCAATTACATAACTATACGACACAGCTATTTTTCTTTAGTATTTCTTCCTGACAATTTCTTTTCCTTCATTCCTAATATTTTGTAGTACTTTGGATATAAATATGTTTCACCTGGTGAAGCATTTATTACCAGTCTGGACTGAGTCACGGAGGGGAAGCGGGAATTCAAGGGAGGTTTCAAAAGCATTCTTTGCATAACTTAGCCTTTTGTGCAGAAAAATTTCAGTCATTTAATAAAATCATGGGAAGGTACTTCTTTCTCAGTATGAACTCATAGCTCTCTTTTGTTCCTCTTTCTCTGAAATGCCCAGAAATAGCTAAGACATATGCTTTGTTTTTTTCCCCTCTCAAGCTTTCAAAGATCATAATTTTTTTCAAAAAACTGTCCTTTTTATTTTTTCATACATAGGCCTTGAAAGAAATAAAACTATGTGTAATTGGAGAAAGGTAATATTTATTTGTCTTTTTCTATAAACCTCATTGAAGATCTGAACCTGATTTGGCTGGTCTCGAGGAAACCAGTTTCTTTGTTAAAAACTTATTATTTTTATGTTGTATGAGTGTTTTGTCTACACGTATGTAAGTACATCCATATTGTACAATCCTGTAGAGGCCAGAAGAGGGTGTTGCAGCCCTGGAATTGGAGTTACAGAAGGTTGTCAGCCATCATGTGGGTGCTGGGAACTGAACCAGAGTCCTCTGGAAGACCAGTCAGTGCTCTTAACCCCTTAAGCACGGAGCCGTCTCTCCAGCCCCAACAAATCAGCTTCTTTAAACAAGATTTTGTTACAGCCAGGCCTGGGTGTGAAGAGACCAGTTATCCTGGGTGCTTTGGTGTCAGCAATGAATTATGGGGTCACTTATAAGAAAATACATGCATTGTAGGAAATATTCTAAGCTCTTTTCTGAAGGGGGGAAGAGTTTGCCCCTGGGTGGTGCCCGCTGGAAATCCCGTGGCTTGGGAGGTGAAGCAGGAGGCTCTGGGAAGGGTCCATTTGGTAGTCTATCTTCTGTTACAGAGAATTCACAGACCATTCACTTGCGGATTACTCTGAGCATGTACATGATAAACCTGTATTCTAAAGGAAGCTCTCAAACAGAAACCTCTTTATGGCATTAGTTTCTCAACTGAGAGAAATCCCAAGTGAGGCTGGCCGTCAGGACCGCAGTGTGTGACTCCAAGGGGCGAATCGTCATGTCTGTGTATGTTTTCCAAAGTTGTGTTTCTAACAACTCATGTTCCTAATTCAAATCACAGCTCTAAGAAGGCACCGCTCAGCACACGTTCATGAAACAATACCTGGCCCATTTTATTACATAAATACTGGTAGCACAACCAGTTCTCTGACCATTGCTCCTTCTCTCATCGGCATCTCACCTAATTGTCCACATTACCTGGTCCCTGGCATCCCATGAGTACTGCATTCATAATGCCATCCCAACTACTGCCTCGGGATCTTCATCCTTGGGAGTCACTTAAGATTTGTGGACTACACCAAGGGTTTATCTGTATAATATATTAACTTTTCAATCAGAGTACATTTACTGAGAGAATTTGGGAAGTAAGCCATGTTTTCAGAAAATAAACATTAATAAGCAGTATCCACAGCAGTGTCTAATGGTCCAAGGCTGTGGTGTATCCTATACAGTGTGGATTCCAGTCATGCACAAACATACATTTCCATCCCCAAGAGAGAACACTCTTTCGCGCAGATGGATGTTGGCAGTTAAGGTGCTACTGTACCCCAGAGGCTTCGCAGGGCCCAGTCTTATATCTAAGTACCTAATATCCTAGCAGAGTCCTTTGGGGCAGACTCCCTTGTCTTAAAACAGTAAACAAACAAATAAATAAGTAAATAAATAATCATCCACTGTGCCAAATCTGAAATCCTCAATACCAGCACAGCGTCTGAAGGCCTGATGTTCTCCAAGAGGACAAATGGCAATGTGTATCTTTAAAAATAAAACAGTTCAAAACAGCAAAATTGAAAAGGTTTGCTTTTGGAAAAACCAACAAACCAACCAACAAACAAAAAATGTCCACTCTTCTGTGAGCTAACCACAGACACAGGTTCTAAATACATTAAAATATTTTATCCCATTATTTATTTTGACCGATTGACCACAATATTAAAAATTCAATCATGGAGCAGCTGACAAGTGCAGTTGCCTAATTTTATTGAAGAGTTTTTTTTTTTTCCTTTTTCCATTTTTCCATCCTGTTAACGCTGCTGCCTGTGCCCAGACAGTAATGGGCTTCTTGTATGCCCACGACTGTTATGATCATGTAAATTTATTGGTGCTTAGAAGAAGCGAGCTATTAAAACATTACAACAGCCATTACAGCCGGGCCCGTGTTGGCTTTTGCTCCCAATGAACATATGCTTCCGAGTGAATGCCTAAACTCTTATTTATGGATTTAATTTAATATGCGGAAAGAATTCAAAATTAAATTTTGTGTCTGCCTCCAGAGAGTGTCAGTGTATAATAACATGGTAATTTTTACACATCTTTATGAGAAATGGGAAAATTAATTCTTTCTGACAAGTTGTAATTATTCGACTTGGAACAGTTGCAGCTGAGCAGTTTGCTTGCCTGTTGTCTGGTGTTTCGCAGTGTAAGGGGAAAACTCAGGAATGGAGATATATTGTGCATCTGAGAGCTTCTAATAGCTTCTGACATTTTAGCCTTGCATATTATCAGGGTGCTCTTTAAGGAGTCGGGGTGTAATCTGTTATGTTGCCTGGGATGCGCACAGTTGCAATAGCGCAAACATTCTACAGTAATTTTGAAAATGGGGGGAATATGTCCGGGATCATCCTAAGTAGTTGAAATTGACGTGACAAATGTTTATGTCCTGTAAGTGTACCCATTATTATCTACCCTTTCACCTGCATGTACTCAGAACAGAAAGTTATTTTATAAGAGTAGAGTTATAGACTTCTGTGGTTTTTCAGACTAGATAAGTTGAAAATGGAAATGTGCATTTTCTTACCCCCAAACCATGTCTTCCTTCCTCTCTCTGCCACCCCACTGTGCCCCACAACTGTGTCTATAATACATGTCTTCTTTTTTAATGTTTTAGTGTTCATGATAATGTAGCATTAACTTAATGCAGGATGAAACCAAAACACCACTGGCTATGTTAGCAAAGAAAATATGGAACATGTTGTATGTGAAGAGATGGAACTCTGATTGACAGGCCGGCCTGGAGGGGGAGCGGCGTCATCTCTCTGTGTATAGGATCAATATAGACTTTGCAAAATAGATGCAAAGAATCATGTAAGAGAGTGTTAGTAGACGAACATGAGGGAAATTCAATTTTCAAAGAACCACCTCTCTCTTTCTCTTTCTCTTTCTTCCACGAGCACTGCTGTGAGCATCTGGTGATCAAGTAAGTGGCCCTGTCTCTGCCCTCTGAGATGCTGCAGGAAATTTATACTCCAGCATCATTTTAAGCAACAAGAATCAGCTGAAAGGTCCAATAAGTGAGAATGAAATGTACAACAGGGTTCTGTCTATTCCCAAAGCCCAAAGTGGCTTGACAAGGAACCCTGCCCTCCCTATCACTGGGGTGAATGCATCTCAGCATGCACCTGTTCCCTGCAGATTCCCCTCTGGTCCCCTGCTGATCCGTGGGCAGCCAGGATTTTTACTTTTCATCCTAATCTCACAAGCTGTGGGTGGAGCAAGCTCAAGGCAGAGCAAGCCTCTCAGTGAATGGTGCTGCCTTTGACTGTGAACTTGAAGATTTGAAAGGCAGAGACAGCATCCTGTTTGGCTAAGGGCAGCCTCCTCGATTTCACACCTCTTTTCCTGATTCTTGTGGATAACCTATCAAGCTTGTTCCCTCCCATGGGAATGTAAAATCAAGAAATACAGTATCTGTGAATCAGAAACATAAGTATAACTGTTTGTTAGAGTGCAAGGAGGGAGACAAAAAGCTTAGGACAGATTTTCACAACTCATGGGAGGTTGATTATCAGACCCCTCCCCCACCACACCACACCACACAGCAGAATCTCAGAGAAGAAGGGATCCAGCATACATCAATTATTTTACATTATTGAACCCCATATGCCACCTATAATTGTCAATGATAGCTATATTTATGTTGATGTTTATTTAATAAATTAACTTCTTTTCCATGTACCACAAACAACTAAATGGTTCTTGGGTTTTGAAAAGGGGAAATATAAATAGTACACTTCATATTTCAGATGTTTTAAAACCAAGACATTAAAAAAATGCAAAATCTTTATTAGCCCTGTTTAAGATTGAATACTATTTTCAGAGTAAAGCTTAAGATTTTCAGTGAAAACAGCTTTAAAAGAATTTCCTTAGTGTACAGTGCATAGTAAAACTCTAGTTTATTTGAACGAGAATAGCAAAGACTCTGTACCCAGTCTGCACACATTAGATAGCAATCATGCTGAACAGCAAAAACAAACCTGGACAAATAAACAAATAAAAAAGTAACTTCTGTTCCTTCTTGTTCACTTGTTTGTTATTTTGATTCAAGGTCTCTTGGTAGCCCAGGCTGACCTCAAATTCATTATGCAAGCAAGAATGCTTTGAATTCTTGATCTTCCTCTCTACCTTGTTAAGGCTGGGATTAAAGGCATGTATCAGCATGCTTAGTTTATTTGTACAAAAGATTGAACTCAGGCCTACATGTATACTAGGTCAGCACAACCAGCAACCAAGCTACATCTCTAGTACCAAGGTCCTTTTCAAAATAAGAATGTTAGTGTGTGTGTGTGTGTGTGTGTGTGTGTGCACATGTGTGTCCCTCTTAGCTAAGCTTGAAGAGTTTCAGATGCACAGCCTGATCAGTAACAACCCCCTCCCTCTCACCCCCTCTCGATACACATCCTTATTAACTTAATATTGTCATGACATCACATCACAGAAGCGGGTTCAGTGAAAATCCCCTTTCCATACAGAAAGACTTTAAAGTTAAAGATGCTAGACAACTGTCAGGTTTGTGTAGTAAAGACTGACAGGGCAACTTCAACCAAACTTCCACTACAGCATGGTCGCTTCCTTGAGTTAAAACATTTCTTCCTATCTGGATTAGCTGCTGCAAGTTGAGCAGAGACAGAACATGGGTTTGGACTGCCATGCGCTAGAGTGGACGGCAAGTCCATTCACTCTCCAGTCCACAGCCTCTGTCCTTCCCACAACACCACTTCCCTTGAGGACTTTCCCATCATGCAGCACTCTGGATCTACTCTCTCTCCTCCAGCCTCCTTCCTCTTGCTTCATGTCCCCATCACCATCATCATCGTCATTTGATGCTCTGCCTCAGAGTCTCTGATCCATTCCTTTCCATTCTTCTTTGTGCCACTCTGCTTAACACACTTAAACGCCCTCTAGGCAGCCATTTCTCTCTTGATGTTCACAGTGCTTTGTCTATACATGTTAAGTTGCATTTGCTGCAGGCAGTATTCATTGACATATTTGAGCATCCATCTATCTGTGCCAGCAAGTTGCACATCAGGAAAGCAAGAACTGCAACTCACCTTCAGTTAACCTCTAGAGCACATCTGTCGTTCCACACTGTAGCAGCTTGTCGGAGAGCCAGACCTGCAAGAAACCCTCCATTGCCCAGGAAAATAGAGTAACTTGTATTTAGGAGAGTTCCAAAGAGCCATGGAGTTTCTTTGGTGAGGTCTAGGGGAGAGTGACTTCTGTCTCCTTGTAGAGGATTCTCAGAGGGTTCGAAGGGGAGGAGAGCTCAGTTCTGAACTCTTGTGCTTTTGAAGGAGGATCTCATTTGGGTTTGTAAACTCTTATAGCTTGAATGTGAAATTCCTCTGAAATGTTTGAACACTTGCTCTACAGCTGGTGGAGCTATTACAAAATCGTGGAATCTTCAGTAAGTGGACTCTCTCTTGGAGGGGGGGGGGGATGTGCACCGCCCTGAAGTTTGTAGCTTGGTCTTTCTTTTACCCTCCATCTGCGTCCTGGTCCACCTAGATGTGAGCAGGCTTCTGTTGGAGCGTCTTACCCCATGATGGAGCATGTTCTTTTAAACCGTGAGACCAAATAAACTCCTCTGAGTTAGTTCATGTCAGGTGTTTAGACAGATCTTGCTCTTGTTGGGGGTAGAGCAGTAGGGTAGTTGGATCTTCAGGGTCCCTCAAAGCCCACGTGTTAGAATCCTAGGGACCCTGTTGAAAGTGGTGTTACCTTTATGAGGTAGGTCCAGGGTGGAGATATTTTGCACGCTGGCAGACATACCTTGAAGAAGTCTTGGGAGCTTGGCTTCCTGCCGCTTTTCTGTCTTTGTTCTCAGACTCAGGATGTACCTGGTTTTGCTCTGCCATGTGCTCCCACCATAATATGCTGCCTTACCACAGACCCAAAATATGGAGCCAGTTGATGGTGGACAGAGACCTTTCCTCTTTAGACATTCGCTGTATCTGGCACTTCAGTGAAGTGGTGGGAAGCTCACGCAGGTTCTTTAGCAGCAATAATTCTTCCCAGTTGGAAATGAAAATAGCAAAATGAGTGTGGGGTGACATGGACAAAGATGATAGAACGTTTATGGCAGCTACAACTGTGGCATGGCCTTGGGGGACTTTTTATGCACGTGGCTTTTTCTGGGACAGTCTGCCTAGTCTGATTCATGGCCATATTGCTTTTTCTACCTTTCTGTCTGAGATGGTTTTCATTCTTCCTTCCTGGGACAGATTGTAAAATTTAGCAAACAAGTAAGTACATTTTATGTAATATAGAACCTTGTATGATGCTGCTCATTGGATCACCTTCAGTCCCTCAGCAACATGGGAGGCTGAGTCAGAGGACGGCTTAAACTTGGAAGACTTAAAGGGCTAACTTGAGCAGGAAAGTGACATTCCATTAAAGCCTTTATTATACATGCAGAGAAAAGACCCTCCCTTGGAATAGTACTGAAGTAGCTAGATTGAGATATTAGTCATTTTGAATAGTTGGAAGGATGTTATTCTCGTGCTCAGTTTATATAAGGGAATCATTACACTCACATAACTACCTTAAAATTGTTTTTCAGTATTTTTTAACTTTTTAAAAAGATTTATGTTAATGTTAATTGTGTGTGGTGTGTGTGTGTGTGTGTGTGTGTGTGTGTGTGTGTGCATGATTGTCTGAGGATATGTGCAGATGTGTGTGCAGTGGTCACAGAGTCCAGAGACAGTGCCAGATCCCCCACAGCTGGAGTTACAGGTGGTTGTGAGATACCCAAAGTGGGTGCTGGAAATTGAATCCAGGCCCTCTGTAAAAGCAACAAATGTTGTTAGCCAGTGAACCACCTCTACCCCCTGTTTTTATTTAATTTTTTACATTTTCTTTTCTTGAACCACCAGATAATTCTGTTTTGATTTAGAATTTCATCCTGGGCTTTTATGGCTCTCTCTTAATGTAAATCTAGAGCTGTGGAGACAGGCTAAGAACCTTGCCATGGGTTTTTTTGTTGTTGTTGTTGTTATTTTTAATTTTCTGTGCCTGTCTCTTCTGTTAATAGTCCATTGTTTTGCCTGTATTTTTCTGATTTAGGCACTCTTACACACGTGTGCATCTGATATAAACACTCAGAACACACTCTCTCATATACCCATGTCACCAGGATAAAGGAATGCAATGTGAAAGACCATTTATTAGTGTTTTTTTTTCCTGGAACAGAGACACATTTCCTGAATGCTAGATACTGCTAAGCTCTTGTCTTCTGAGTCTGTGCTCTTTATGTTAAAATTCCCTTGAATAGTATCTTTAACCACAATGTTCCTTGTGGTAGAAATGTTCAGGACTGGGATCTCTCAAAAGGTCGAGAGCTGGCTGCCCACCCCAGCCCATCCTCTCTCTCATTCTTTCTGAATGGAACCAGTACCTCCCCATATTTATTATTCTTTCTTTAAATAGATATCACAGCTGAAATCATATGGTTTGTTTCCATTTAAGCACGAATCTTTCCTCACTTCCATTTTTCAACTTGTCTACAACTAGAAACCAACAATGAGAAGAAAAACTTAGCTCACTCTTTAGAATTCACAAAGAGAGGTGTTACATTAACAGACTGCTCGATTTCCGACTGAAGGAAATAGGGTGATTTATCCTAAAGTCCTAATTTTGTGAAGCATTACCTAGGCTGTGCCACCCACACAGCAAAGAGAGAGAGTTATGTCGATAATTTGGGTGTGTGCCATATATCAGAATGTGATTATCAAGATTATAATCAGTATGTCTCTATTTGCATTTTTCCAGCTCTGTTTTCTTTTTAATTGGGTTATAAAACAATTAGTTAACACTATGTCTTTTTAGAACACCCCAAGAGGACCAGAAGCTGTTTGTTCTCCCAGGACCAGTGGGGGAGTGGACCCCTTGGGATTCTCACTTTATTTACAGCAGGGTGAAGGTCACAGAGGAACAGTTTTGTTCTGGTGCAGTCTCTGTGTGCTGACCTCTCTGACATTGTTTGGCTTCCCAGCTCCCCCTTGTGCTTTGAAGAGCTGCACGCCAGGTGTTCCTGTTCTGAATTACACATGAAAGACCCACATCCCTGGACTAATTAACTAGTAAACTGTGCCCTCCTCCCCTGGGTTTAATTTATGTGCTCTTAAAAGGGAAAAGCAGCCTCATCCCCTTGGATTCCACATTCTCCTTTATCTGTCTCAAATGGAGAGTATGTTCCAGATTATTCTGACTTCTAGGTAAGGTACCTGGACCAGTAGCAACAGTTCATAAAAAGACAGCCCTAGGCTTTCCGAACGTTGGCTTTCCAAAGCTGTGCCTGGGGTTCTTTCCCAGGAGCATACTTCCAGAATGATCCACTTACTCACAATAGCAAGACCCGGGATGTCATCAGTGATCATTTTTTTCATTTTTCTGGTTGACTCTCTTCCTCATTAAAGCAGAGTAGGAAGTTTTTACTTCAGGCAGTGTTTGATATTTTTATTTCTACTGTAGTGTTAGAGATATTAAGTGTAAAATGTTTGGAATCAAATGTATCATTCTGTCTTCCAGGAGCACAGGTAGGGGTTGTGTCTGTTTTTTTGTTTTTTGTTTTTTATTTTTATTTATTTTTTTTCTTTTTTGAGTCCGTATGGACTGGGCATGTTCTGCCCAATGGCTTCTGTGCTTATGGTGTGCATTCAGGGAAATGTACTGACCAGGCTGTCCTGTAAACTCTCCCAGCATATAAACCTACCTTGGACTTTCCCTTCTCTCTCCTTTCAATGTGTGTGCTAGAATTTGGTAACTGGAGAGATGGTTCAGCATCTCTTGTTGCTCTTGCAGAAGACTGGGGCTTGATTCCCAGCACCTGCATACAAGCATCCCTAACTCCACTTGTAGAAAATGTGATGTGCTTTTCTGGCCTCTAAGGGCACTAGGCATGTGGTGTGTGTGTGCGTGTGTGTGTGTGTGTGTGTGTGTGTGTGTGTATGTGTGTGTGTGAGAGTGTGTGTGTGCACTTAAAATAAAAATAAGTAAATATAACTAGGTCTTGTGCATGCCTTTAATCTTAGCACCTGGGAGACAGAGGCAGGCAAAACTCTGTGAGACTGAGACTGGCCTAGGCTTCTAGCAAGTTCTAAGCCACCTAGGGGTACAGGGAGTCTCTATTTCAAAAATCACTGAATTAAAATGCAGCTTATAAACTCTGACATTTTCCCTGTTATTTGACTGATTATATTGATACTGGTTTTGTTCTTTTGGCCTTAGAACTAGAATTCAAGGGTGTAAAAGTGAATTTTTATGTTTGAGGGCATTTTTATTTTCTTAATTTTTATTTTTAAGTGTGTGTATGTGTGTGTGTGTGTGTGTGTGTGTGTGTGTGTGTTTGTGTGTTACCTGTGGAGCCCAGAAAAGTGCATCTGATCCCCTAGAGCTGGAGTTACAAGAGGTTGTGAGCTGCCTGATATGGGAGCTGGGAGCTGAACTTGGATCTTCTGAAGCGATCTCAAGCACTCTTCACTGTTGTATCCATGACCCCAGCCCCAAGGGCATTGTAAAAAAGATAATCATTTCTAAAAACCCTTGAGTGCCTTCTTAAGATCCCAGCCCCTGGGCTGTGGCCATTTCTACCATAGGTCTCCCCAGCTGAGGAATGCAGCCCTCAGAACCTTGTTCCTCAGTCTTTCCATTATTTTTTAACTTCTCATGAAGCCCCTGGATAGACATTTAGTCTGGGACAAATTTCCAGAGTAGGGCCAAGTGGCAAAAGCAGTCACATATATAATCTATTTTTTAAAACTGTTCTAACAATCTCATTTTTGAAAAAGTACTAAGATTAGAGATAAAAATCGGCCAGCCTGTTGAGGAGATCCGGCCTGTGGCTGGAAGATTTACTGATGGGTTGGTCATTTGTCACACACTTTAAAGCTTAGGAAGTTTAGAACATTGTATTATGAACTTGATAATTTGCTTACTTAAACATGACTGTTTAAAGAGGATGCTCGATCTCTGCCTCTCTTTACGAGTCTCCTGGCACAGTGTATTTGAATCCTGCAGACTTTGTTTTCCTTTATTTTTGCTTAGCATTGGGTGAGGAGAGGATCCATGCTCCGAAGGAGCAACCAGAATCTCTAAATTAGTCAATGGGTTGATAAAGGGGTGCAGGCTTTCTCTGAGAGCTACAGGAGTCAAGGAAATTTGAATTAGCCTCTGTCTTGAGAGGAAGCAAAGAGCTTAGAAAATAATGAGAACAATCTAGACAACGTGGACAAAATATGAGGTCAACAATTTCTGCCAAATAAACCTGGAAAATCATACTTTAAACCTAGACACTGAACAGACCATGTGGCTCAATGGATAAATGTGCTGGCTGCCATTTATCTGAGTTCCATCCTTAGGACCCACTTGGTAGAAGGAGGGAGCAGGTGCACACAGAGTTCCTGGTGTAGCATCCATCCTCGCCTGGTGACGCTTCATCTGCAAGTGTTCACCATGTACATATTCTTATGGAGAGATTATAAATACATGTGAAGTTAATGTTGTCTGTTTACAATGTTCCTTTGTGGGGCTAGAGAGATTGGTTAGCAATTAAAAGCACTGGCTGCTCTTGCAGAGGTTCGATTTCTAGCACCCACGTCCTGGCTAACAACCTTCTGTAACTCCAGTTCCAGGGGATCTGATGCCCTCTTCTGACCTCCACTAGCATTTCAGGACACAGGTGCACTTAATCTACATACAATCGTAACAGTCATACACATAAAATTAAAATAAATTTTATATTATAAATAAATAAAATAAAAAATAAAATAAAATAAATTTATTTTAATTTTATGTGTATGACTGTTACGATTGTATGTAGATTAAGTTGTGAGTTCAAGGCCAGCCTGGTCTACAGAGTAAGTTCCAGGACAGCTGAGGCTACAGGGAGACCCTGTCTCAAAAAGACCAATAAATAAATAAATAAATAAATAATAAATAAATAAAATGTTCCTTTAGTGACGAATGTCTATATGGAATGGATTATTCTTCTCAAATGGAATCAAGTGTTATAAACAATTAAGTTCTAAATTCAGTGAAATATAAGTGTTTTTACTTACATAGCACACAAGGTGCTGGTAGTGGCCCATTACTTTGGACAAAGGGGATAAGTGTTGCTTACTCTCCTGCAGCTCCATATGTAACTTCAACTAGTGTTATGAAAAGAAAACCCCTGACACAGTGTCATAAATAGTATATGAACACATGTATACAATATTGTATATTGTATCGGAGAGGCATCCAGGAAGATTAGAGAATGAAAAGAGGTCGATAGAGGTTTCCATGAGTGGCAAAGCCTCAGGACCTGAGTTAGGATCCCCAGCACTCATGGGAAAGCAGGGCATGGCGGCATGTGCTTCTAATGAGAGCCCTGGGAATGAGGGGCAAGTGAGCACCAGGGTCTTGCTGGCCAGCCAGTCTAACCCAGTTTAATGAGAGACCATATCTCAAAGAAGTAAGTGACTGAGGAAGACAACATCGTTGACCACTGGTAGACATAAGGCAAGGGTACGAGCACGCGCGCACGCACACACACACACACACACACACACACACACAGTCCACAGGAGCTTAAAGCAGAGTCAGGCTTTCGTGCCTCCCTACAGAGTGTTATGTTGTTGTCCACCTCGCCTACGCTGAGTCGGGATGGCCTTAGCTTTTCTCATTTTCCTTGTCATGCCATTGTGGCCAAGTGGATTTCTATATGACACAGTGGCCACATGCACGGTTCAAACCAGATGGGAAGCCTTGTTTGGTAACAGCCACGTGCCTTCCTTGGATGAAGATATCAGCTGTATGTGCACCTGCAGCCCTGCTCTCACACATCTGGTACAAGTCTGTCCTGCTGCTCCTGACTTATATTTCCAGAAGACCCAGAGCTTTAACCACTACTGTTCCTGTTCCGTTGTGTCCTTGTCTTTTCCAAGGCAAAGAATATTATTAATTCCTCAAATCTCTGTTATCTATCTATCTATCTATCTATCTATCTATCTATCTATCATCTATCCATCTAATCTATCTATATCTATCATGTATCAATCATCTATCTTCTAGTTATCATCTATCATTATATCTATCATCTATCTATCTATCATTTATCATTCTATCTATCATCTATCTTCTATCATTCTATCATCTATCTATCTATCTATCTATCTATATTCTACCATCTCTCTGTCATTTATCATTCTATCATCTATCTATCTATCTATCTATCTATCTATCTATCTATCTATCTATCTATCTATCATATACAGACCCAGGCATACTCAGATACATAAAAACATGCATGCACACATATGTAAGCATAGATGCCCATTTTTACTTTGAGCCATAGGCAGATCAGATGTATTTAAAATAATTATATGAGTTGGACATGGTAGTTCATTTGGGGTCTTTATTCCCAACAACTGGAAGATAGATGCAGGAAGAAAACTACTTCCAGGCCAGCCTGGGCTATATGGTATTATTATTATTATTATTACTATTATTATTACTATTATTTTATTTGTATGTGTATGAGTATATTGCCTGCATGTGTGTAAGTGTACCCAGATCATGTGATGCCCACAGAGATCAGAACAGGGCCTCAGATCCCCTGGGACTGGATTTATGGACAGTTGTTAGTTGTTATAGTTGTTAGTTGCTGGGAACTGAACCTGGAACCTTTGCAAGAACAGCCAGACCTCTTAACCACTGAGTTATTTCTCCACCCTCTTGTGGCCATATTATGTCCAAAACAACAATAATAACTGTGAAGAATTCTATTGTAAACCAAATGGACAGAGACCTGAAATTCTAATGTTTACTTTTATAACCCTTTTAAGCTTTCAGCTATAACCATAGTAATAACCACACAAATATGTTTTGTATTCTATCAAATTTAATCTCCCTTTGTGCATGTTAAGACCTTCATCATTGTGAGATAATCTCCGCTCAGGCTAGTTTGACTAGTTTAATTTAAAACCTTGATTGTTCAACCTTAAAAAATTATTATTTTCTGTATGCATCTGTTGTGACTTATTATTTAGGGGTCTGGCTGGACTGATGCTCTTTGGACTGCATCACTCCTATTTTACACACGAGATGTAGAGCACTTAAATATTTTATTTATTATTTTTATTTTATGTATATGAGTGTATTGCCTGCATGTAAGTGTAGCTGTGTCATGGAATGCCCATGGGAGTCAGAGCAGGGCATGGGATTCCCCTGGAGCTGGAGTTAGAGATGGTTGTTTGCCACCATGTGGGTGCTAGGCAATGATGGTAGGTCCTCTGTGAGAGCTTCCAGTGTTCTCACCTGTGGAGTCATCTCTCCAGCCCCAGGGATGAAGAGCATCCATAATTCAAAATAAGATTATAGGAGCTGGAGAGATGGCTCAGCATTAAACCTAGGTCCTCTGAAGAGCACCGACTGCTCTTGCAGAGGACCCAGGTTTGATTCCCAGCACCCACATGGCAGCTAAGAACTGTCTTTAAGCCTGGCGTGGTGGCATACACCCTTAATTCTAGCACTTGGGAGGGAGACGTAGGTGGGTCTCTGTGAGTTCAAGGCCAGCCTGGTCTACAGAGGGAGCTCCAGGCTAGCTGGGGCTATAAGGAGACCCTGTCAAAAAATAAATGACTATAAAATCCTAAGAAGGACTTATTTGCCCATCTAATCCATCTGTTCCATTACAATTTGTATGAGGCCAGTGGAGACAGGAATACAGCCAAGCATGGGCATACGCACCTTCTAAGTCCATACATGGATGACCCTGAGAAAGCAAGAGTAGCGCTGAGACGGCTCAGGTGCTTGATGTACCAGCATGAGGGGCAGAGTTTATCTGTAACACACATGTAAAGAACTGGGCAGGCATGCAATCTGCCTGCACACCCAGCCCACATGAGACCAACACAGGGAATCCCCAGAGCAGGCTGCATCCACGCTGGTCAAACCAGCAAGCTCAGGGTTCAGGGAGAGACCTGGTCTGGATATAATGTGGAGATCAACCGCAGAAGACAGTCCGCATCAACCTCGGCTTCCACATGCATGTGCACACACATGTATGTACACATGTGTAGCCCCTACACAAACTTTCAAACACATGCATACCATAATCATTTGCACAAAGGGACATTTTTGTTGGGATAGGAATAGACTGTTGTGGTAGCAGTGATACTGTCATTAAAACAGTTCATAGCATCCCTTCCAAAAAAATTAGTCTAGGGTGCATTAGTCATGACAAAACAAAATTCTTATTGTTCTGAACTTGTTTTCAAGACATAGAAAAAAAAAGCTCTTAATATGTTGCTAATGACTATAAAAGGTTTATTCGACTGAAAGGCATTTAACATTTCTTTAAAAGAATATTCCTTATGAATGTATTTTCAATATTTTCTCAAAATTATTCTTCCCTTTAAATTAGTATCATCCATCCAGCTGATTACACCCATTATAATCACAATGTGAAGTTAAGTCATGACTGGATGTTTGTATAGATTAATAGTCATCAGATGTTCTTGTAAATATGCATAATTGTGTTTAAATCTATTAGCAAGTCCCAGTCTTCCTATTTGCATATTGTATCTTGAAGCTTTCCATGTCTCTGATTTCCTCCTTTCTCCCTTCATGTTTCTTCCGCACTAGAGCAAAATTTCCTAACTTTCCTTCCTCGAACATTCCATGCCCTGAAATTTCTTCCTATCTCCTTAGCCTGCCTGACTCCTGTAAAATAGAAAGCACATTGTACTTGAATCATACTGCATTTCCTCTGTTTCAACCTTGCCACCTACCACAACTGCTCAAACCCTGGAATTCAGTCTGAGTCATTTGTGTTGACCAACACCCTGCAGAATGCAGGTTCTGCCTTCCATCAGGTCAACCTGAGCCATTGTGAGGCTGACACTCCTCCATTCAGTGTGTGGACATGAACGAGGAAAGGTTTCTGTGTACCAGACCTTTTTCACACTCTATTCCTGATGTGCCCAGATGTGTGGATTTGAGAACAGCTGTTCCTGATCTTCAGTCACCCGCACTGCCTCACTGCTTCTCATGTTTAGGGCTTTGCTACGATGTCAAATTGAAGAGCCCTCTGGCTTATCTGTCATTCTGTCTATCAATCAGTCAATCAACTGATCAATCAGTTTGTCTGTTTATCCACCTATCTACATATCTCTTATTTTGTGTGTGTGTGTGTGTGTGTGTGTGTGTGTATGGTGGCTATCCGTACATGTATGTGCACAGACATACAAGATTGCAAACACTTGCAGAGACCAGAGGCAGATTCCAGCACTCTGCTCCAGTACTCTGCTCCAGCACTCTCTACCTTGCTCCCCTGTGACAGGGTCTCTTGCTGAACCTGATGGTCAAGGTTCTTCAGCTGGGCTGGCATTCAGAAGAAACCTCAGGGCCTCCTGTTTTGGCCACCTCTGCACCTCCAGGGCTGGTGTTAGATATGTGCCTGTGCCTAGCCATGCCCAGATTTTTATCAATACACAGTTGCTGGGGTTGGAACCCAGATCTTCATGCTTTTATAGCAAGCGTTCTTACCAACTATCTCTCCAGCTCCTGGTACCCTATGAAAATCAATCACATTTGTTTATTACTTATTATTTTATCTGTGACTGTTATGGCTGCATGCATGTAAGTACACCCCATGACCTTCAAGATCAGGGCAAGCCAGAAGAGAGAGTTAGATCCCCTGGAACTGGAGTTAGAGATGATTGTTAGCTGCCATGTGGGTGCTGGGATTTGAACCTAGGTCTTCTGCAGGAGCAACCAATGGACTTAACCATGAAGCCATGTCTCCAGTCCCCCAATCACTTATAGAAATCTCTACTGTTTCTCCAGTTCCAGGGGAATCCGACACCCTCTTCTGACCTCCGCGGCATTGCATGATGCGGGTACACAAACCTGCATACAGACGGTACATTCATACACATACAAAATAAATAAAAAATATTTAAAAAAAAGAAAATTTAGCCTTTGACATCATTTGCTAATTCCTCTGTCCTTTGCCCTCTTTCCTTCACTCCCTTATGGCTCCAGGGGGCCAGAGCCAGCTCCAGTCTGAGCCCTGCTAATATGCAGCAGGAGGATGGGTGTGCAGCTTTCTCTTAGAAGAAATTTATCGCATGACTTTAAGGTGAATTTTTTGACCTCATTAACTCAGTGTGTCCATCTAGTGATTTCTTAGTGGCACCCCTGTATCTGATAGCGAAAAAGTAAGCCAGGCATGGTGGATCATGTTTGTGTGTGTGTGTGTGTGTATGTGTGTGTGTGTGTGTGTGTGTGTGCATGTGTGTACTTGTAGCTCAGAGAACAACTTGCCAGAGTCTTTCTCTCATTTTACCCTGTGAGTCCTCGCTATGGGTCCCAGCCATTGAATTCAGGTCTTGACAAAAGTACCTTAAGCCGCTGAGTCATCACTTGGGCCATGCATTTTTTTCTATATATTACTTTTAAATTCTAATTTTTATGTGTATGAGTGTTTTGTGTGCATGCACGTAAGCACGCTCCTATGTGCAATGCTCAGGGAGGCCAGAATGGGGTGTTAGAGCTCCTGCAGCTGGAGTTACAGATGGCTGTGGGCCACTATGTGGGTGCTGGGAACTGTACCCAGGTCCACTACAAGAGCATCCAGCAGTCCTGAGACGTCTCTCCAGCCCCTCATGTTATTTCTTAAGCCTCTGTTTCTCAGGTTGGGACAGAGTGATGTTGACTAGGTATGGGCTCGCATATCTGTCAAATCAGAAATTTCTCCTCTCATTGGCACATGGTATTGAGAGAGCTCCTATGCTTTGCTGTGGACATGTTGGAAAGATAGAGTCTCCATTTAGTCTGACACTGTGGCTATAGCTGGTCCGGAGACACCTGCCCTTGAGTTGCTTACACATGAACTAGGACTAGAGTCACTTATAGCTACTGTGGCTTCCATCTGCTAGAATTAAGACATTAATCAGGGGCTGGAGAGATAGCCGCAGCTCCTGCAGAGGATCTGGGTTTAAGCACCCATACAGCAGCTAACAACTGTCTAGGAGTCCAGTTTCAGGAGCATCCAATGCTCTCTTCTGACCTCTGTGGGCATTGCAAGAAATGGGTGCCCTTTACATATGTGCAGGCAAAATACTCATAAAATGAAATAAAATAAAATTTAAAATAAAATATTAAAGAAGTTAATGAGATATACTAAGTGACTGACTTGTTTAATTTACATTTAGTTTTTATTAAAAAATTAATATTCTGTTAAATACATTTATAATATATTCCAATCATATAATAGTTAAGGATAGACCCATAAAACTAGTTTATTGAGCTTCATTCAAAGTAGGAATTGTTGAAAAGCCTTTTAACATTAGAACTTTGGTAGGGTGGATTTAGGTAAAAAGATGAGGGGGTTCGGGGCTGGAAAGATGGCCTAGCAGTTAAGAGCGCTGACCGCTCTTACAGAGGACCAGGGTTTGATCCCCAGCACCCACATGGCGGCCGAGAGCCGTCTGAAACTCCAATTCCAGGAGAACTCCAGTTCCAGGGGAATCCGAGACCCTCTTCTGACCTCTGTGGCATTGCATGACACGGGTGCACAGACTTGCATGAAGACAGTACATTCATACACATACAGAAATAAATAAAATAAATAAAAATTTTTTTTTAAAAGATGAGGGGGTTCAGCCAGAATTATTTATGAAAATGTCATAATGAAACCTGTTTTTCATGTTAAAAAATGAGGCCAGGATTGGTGGCATACACCTTTAATCCAAGCACTTGGGAGGCAGAGGCAAGTGGATCTCTATAAGATCTAGTGAAGCCTGGTCTGAATAGCAAGATCCAGGCTAGCTGGGGTAACAGGGAGACCCTGTCTCAAAAAAGTGAGGAGTAGGGTAAAGATCAAGTCCTTGGAGGGGCAGTTGGTGTGAAGGTGGGTGTGAGAAAAGTCAACTCAGTAGTCGTTGTAACTCTAGAAAGAGTAGTGTGCAAAGTCTTCCTAAATCAGACAGCAGCTACGCAGGAAATAATGTCCACAATTGACAAATGGGACCTCATTAAACTCAAAAGCTTCTGTACATCAAAAGAAACAATCAAGGAAGTGAAGAGAAAACCCACAGAGTGGGAGGAAACCTTCACCACATATACATCAGACAAAGCATTTATTTCCAGAATATATAAACTACTCAAAAAACAAAGAAGAAAACAAATGACTCACTCAAAAGATGGAGCAAAGAACTGAACAGAGACTTCACAAGTGAGGAATTAGAGATGGCTGAGAAAAATCTTAAAAAGTGTTCAACGTTGCTAATAATTAAGCAAATGAAAATTAAAACCAATTTAAGGTATCATCTCACTCTGATAAGACTGGCTAGGATCAAGAAAACAAATGATACCAAGTGCTGGAGAGGTTGTGGGGAAAGGGGAACACTCATCCACTGCTGGTGGGAATGTAAACTCCTACAACCACTATGGAAAGCAGTGCAGAGAACCCTTAAAAGACCCAAAATGAGCTTACCGCCTGACCCACCCATACCACTCCTGGGTATATACCCACAAGACTCATCTTACCACAGAGATACATGCAAAGCCATGTTTATTGCAGCTCTCTTCACAATAGCAAAGAGCTGGAACCAACCCAATTGCCCTTCAACTGACGAGTGGATGACAAAAATATGGTATATATACACAATGGAGTACTATTCAGCGGTAAAGAAAGATGACATCATGAACTTTGCAGGTAAATGGATGGAACTCAAAGCGATTATGCTAAGTGAAGTAACACAGTCCCAGAAAACAAACGACGATATCCCTCATCTGTGGATGCTACAGCCAATCACCTAGTTGAAGGCAAACTGAGTAACATTAATGTTATATGCCTCGTGACCTGAAAACAACTGTGGTCTTATATTGTGAATCCTTTAAGAGGTTCTAGAACTAAGCTACCATTTATTTTCAGAGTTAGGAATTTTTGGTATATGGGTGGAGGGTATACATGCATATTTTAGAGTAATATAAGATCAAAAGAATTAGGGGAAAAAAAGAAAGAGTAGTGTGCTTGGGTACAGAGACTAAAGCTGTCTAAAGGGTGTTGAGTGACAGCTCTGAGAGCCACTGGGGCTGGATGAGAAGGGACCCTGAACATGTATACAGGGTGTTAGCCCACAGAAGGCAGAGAAGTGGCTTCAGCTAGGAGATGATGCTGTATGACTTGCATTGTAAAACAGTGTCTCTTAGCCGGGCATGGTGACGTACACCTTTAATCCTAGCACTTGGGAGGCAGAGGCAGGTGCATCTTTGTGAGTTCAAGGCCAGGCTGGTCTACAGAGTGAGTTCCAAGACAGCTGGGGCTACAGGGAGACCCTGTCTCCAAAAGACCAAAAACAAAACAAAACAAAACAAAACAAAACAAAAAACAGTGTCTCTTGAACCAATCTCATCGGTCCAAATAGAGAGTCTTCAAGAGCTAAACAGCATGGTGGCTACAGAGCTGTGAGGTGTCAGATTATAGGCCTGTCAGTCAGGGAGAGGGTAACCAGATGGTCAAGGGCAGGAAGGGGCGGGGCCAGGAGGGGCCTGAAGAGACCTTCCTGGGTTTTGGCTTCAGCAGCAGGATTTATGAGGTGCCCAAACTTAAACAGCAAATGTGGAGAAGATAGGCCCCAAAGAAAGCCACTCCACCTCAAAGCATTGACTTAATCCTTTCTGAAAGGGTTCTGGTGGGGATGATGATTAGATTTTGGATACAATGAACTCTGGGTCTTGTTCTAAGTGTTCAGAAATGAACTATCAATTTGGAAGTCAATGCCCAACTGGTGAACGTGAACGCTTTAAACATAGGAACATTCTGGTTGCAGGGCATCACCCTGAGGAAAATTATAGAGTCACCTCATACAGTTCTAGAGACTGGGACGAATAAGGCTGAATGGCTGTTTACTTGTTTAGTGGCTTTCTTGCCTCTTCATTCTGTGGTGGACTGGGAGATGAAGGTGTACAGGTGTGAATGTGTCACCCGGGAACCATGGGTGGAGACTGAAGGGACCAGAAGCCAACCCTCGTCAGAGCTCTGCTCCCACAGTGGTCTTTGTGACCAAGTCCCCTCAGGACTGCACCTCTTGCATCATTGCATTGGGGATAACATTCCATCACATTCGACCTCTGGCTCCTATAGCGCTGGAGAAGGGAATGTGATGGTGGTGGCTATCTGTGGATATTGTGTGGTCTAACATGAGCTAACTTGGAAGAATGGCATGTAAGACCCAGAAGTTTATGAGTGTGAGATCTACCAAGAAAAGAATGACTCTAGACCTTTCTATATTCGAAGCTAAAGACAAGATAGGGGAATTTTGTCATTATTTTGTTTTGAAAGGGAAAAAGATACCAGTCATCTTAAAGTCTGAAGGAAAGAAAGGGAGGGACAGGTTTCCAAAACTGTGTATGATTCTGACATCACCACACTTATTAAACCAGCATAGAGGCCATTTGAACAGGTTCTCCAATTTGTTCTTGATGGATACTCAAGCAACATGGTCCAAGACAGTTAGGAAAACAATACGTAGTGCAGCGAAGACAGGTGGGGTGGCGGTTCATGCTGCCCAGTGCTGTGGATGTCACAGGTACTCAGCTGCTCTTGCTGAAATGAATGTTTACTACTCAAGGGGGAAGGGGGAAGAAAGAGGAAACAATAGGGAGGAGGCTGGAGGTTGGAGTGGTGAGAAGAAAGAAATGGAGAATGGATCAGATTATCCACATGGTTTTTGCTATTGAGAGAGACAGGAATTAGTTTAAGTATTCATGGAAAGGAAAGGGAGGTCATGCACTTAAAGCACATTATTTGCTTGAGTTTATTTTTTTATGTGTACGAATATTCTGTCTGCACCTGTGTTAAGTACACTCATGTGTGAAGTGCCTGCAGAGGTTAGGAGAGCGTGCCAGATCCCCCGGAACTGGAGTTGCTAAGGCTTGTTAGTTGCTATGTGGGTGCTAGGAACCAAACCTATGTCCTTTGTAAGAGCAGCCAGTGTTAACCACTGAGCAGGCTCTACAGACACTGAAAATCATATTATTTTAATCTCAAGGTCTTTCTATTCTTTATGGGGTCATTCTGAGATTCCTCCTTTAGAGAAACTTTGGGATATATAATAAATCCATTAGAAGATATTGTTACAATGGGAAAATTGTGTCTGCATTAAAAATAAGGGTTCTTATATATTTTTGACCCTGGCTTAATAGGCTGATTTTAATGTGATTCATGATTCTCTGTTTTAGAAAAATTCGTTATATTTATAATCATCAGAAAATGTCTCTGATCTATGTCCACAGACATTCTCTTTGTACTTGGAGTTGGAGGAACTCCATGATGTCACTCCATTATTCAGAATGGAATCTGGGGGAGAAACAAAACCCTGCTTCACACATGAGCATATCTGAATACATGTCACAGAGCTGACCCTCCGTGATTTTACCCCACCCTCATTCCTCATACACTGAATGACTAAATTATCATAAAAGCTGAATAACCCCTTTTAGACTTGGGAGAAGTTGTAGCTATCTTTGGGAAATGTTTTATTCTACACAGGCCATTAGTTCCCTATGAAGACCCACTGGGAGACAGCTGCCGGCCCTAGTTCTTTCTAACTAGAGGATTTAAAAAAAAAAAAAAAAAGAGCATCATGCTGCAGTCTGGAGAACTGTCCCATATCTAAAACCAATCTCTCTCTCTCTCTCTCTCTCTCTCTCTCTCTCTCTCTCTCTCTCTCCTTTCCCTACTCTCTCCAGCTCTCCTCTCTTCTCCTTTTTCCTTGTTCTACAAGTGATTTATATAAGATAGTAATAATAAGAACTATAATGGAGCATAGTTTTCATTCATGCTACTTATAATGAGGCCAGCCATCTGAGATTGTTCTCCTTGCTTCTTGTTTTGCTTTCTCTTAAGTTCTTTCTGACAGGGAGTTTTGATGACTTCTTGGTGTGGTAAAATGCTCTGACTAAAGCAAGTTGGGTTGATTTGGGTTCTCAGTTCCAAAGGGACACAGTTCACCTTGGCAGGGAAGGCAGAGCCTGCAGGCAGAGCCAGGGGCTGGCTGGTCACATCACACATGCACTCAGGAAGCCAAGCATGAACATGAAGTGGGGTTGGCCCATGATGCCTCAAGACCCACCTTCAGCAGCTCACTTCATTCACTGAGGCTCCATCTCCTCATGGTTCCATAGTTTCCTCAAACAGCACCACTCTGACGGACCAAATGTTCTAACACTCGAGCCTCTGGGGACATTTTCATATTCAGAACACAGCACGGGCTCCTGCGGGCCATGCTGACAGGAGCTCACAGATGGCTGGGAATGATCTTGAACCCCTGGTCCCTTGCCGGGGTGACCGTGCTATGTCACATGGCTTCTGAGATGTTTCTGCCTGCCACCCAAAGCTGTGAACTGCCCCAGAATTGCTACTTTCCACCCTATTCTGGGAACTCATCAGGCAAATGGTTTGGTCCCAGATAGCTCTAGAGTCCTGTTGTGTGTCTCATGTGATCCTCATCTTCTAGAAACTTCTGTGCCAGAGGCACAAAATACAGTAATTCTAGATTCTTCTAAAATCTAAGTTAGCCAATATCAGTTTGCTGCTAAGCAGTGACATCGGGAAAGACTATAGTAGAGGTAGAAGGCGGATCAAGACAACAAGGGGCATCGAGAGTGAAAGAGGTAGACTTTTAACTAATGAAAGAAGTATAATAAGTGGTATTTGATGTGAGCCTGTTGCCTAGTCTAGAGTTCTTTCCCAAAGTAACTTCCACAGCAGTGCATGGCCAGCCACTTTTCTGCACTGCCAATTTTTAAGAGATTTATTTTATTATTTTTAAATAATGTGTATTTGTATGTGTCTCTGTGTGGATATGCACAGGCAAGTGGAGTGCCTACCAAGGCCAGAAGAGGGAGTTGAATCCCCTGGAACTGGAGTTACAGGTGGTTGTGAGCTGCCTGATATGGGTGCTAGGAACTGACTTCTAGCTCCCTGCAAGAAAAGCAAGTGCTCTTAACTGCACACCAGCTCTCCAGTTCCAGGACTCTTTATCATGAGAAAGATGGCATTGCTATTTCAGGGAAAGGAGAGAGCTTTGAACCTAACAGGCAACTTCTGGAAGAGTTTAGTGAGGAGAGAGAATGGAATCTCCAGGCTTGGATACACAGGTCAGCCTGGTGCTCAGTGGGGTGGGGGGTGGGGGGATTAGGGAGATGTGTTAGAAAACTTTGACATCACAGGTACCAGTGATGATGAACTCGTTGCTCTGGAACGCACAAGTGCACCTTGCCTTGTATTAGAGGTACTTACAAAAATATGATTTATAGTCAAGCCCCCTTTGAAATGAAAGTTGGGACCAGGAATGATAAGAAAGTTATATCTCATATTGTAATTCAGTCCAAGTACATTTTTTTTCAGCAAAGAAAAGAAACTTCCTAGCGAATGCTAGTGCCTGAGAGAAATGGGTCCTGGACAATGCTCCTCCACCTGCCCAGGGACTGGTCACCTGCACCATCTCCTATCCTTCACCTGCCCAGGGACTGGTCGCCTGCGCCATCTCCCCATCCTCCACCTGGCTGGGACTGGTTGCGTGCGCCATCTCCCCATCCTCCACCTGGCTGGGACTGGTCGCCTGCGCCATCTCCCCATCCTCCTCCTGCCCAGGGACTGGTCACGTGTGTCATCTTCCAATCCTTCACCTGCCCGGGGACTGGTCGCCTGCGCCATCTCCCCGTCCTCCACCTGTCCGGGGACTGGTCACCTGCGCCATCTCCCATCCTCCACCTGCCCGGGGACTGGTCGCCTGTGCCATCTCCCCATCCTCCATCTGCCCGGGGACTGGTTGCCTGCGCCATCTCCCCATCCTCCACCTGCCCGGGGACTGGTCACCTGCACCAACTCCCATCCTCCACCTGCCTGGGGACTGGTCACCTACACCATCTCCCCATTCTCTACAGCATGACTCTGCTCTCCTGAAGCAGGGATTTTAACAAAAGCTTGTTGCTGATCAAATCCATTTTTAGTGGGTGAGTTTTATGCTTACCATTGACCTTGGTTGATGTTGACCTGGCCTCTAATGGCCTCCCACCGTCCCTAGAGCATTTTCTCAGCTCCTTAAGCCAACACCGCATTACTTCAAGTTCATATCACACGGTGTCCTTCGTGGACCTTCTGTGCTCATGTCTCTGCTGACTCTGCATCACTTACAGGGATGACCCTTAGGACATTTGCTTTTACACTTCTTTGGTGGGAAAGAAATGAAAACAAAGCACAAATACAATCCTTTACCTCATTGATTTATTCCCAAAGATGTGGCTTATATTATATACAGGCTGTCCAATGGGATTCATGTGTACTAAATAACAGTGTCATATTTGTGCTTCTGTGGTATATCTATATAAGGATTATTCTTAAATATTCTGTTCTTCTAAATTACTTTTGTCCTTTGAACAAAATGTCAAAAGGAAGTATTAATGTTTTCCTAAGGGGGACTGTGCCTGAGGTGCAAATTTGCTTTAATCTGTGGTGGCACTTTGTCTTGAATCATAATCTTTGTTTTCTTAATGAGCACACACATCTGTTAGAGATAAAATCTGATGTACAAGAACCCCACCAATACCACAATACCAGACGCACACACACACACACACACACACACACACACACACACACACCCCACACGTGGACAAAGTGAAAGTGAAGGCAAGGCAATGTTTACTTTTGCAAATGGATGTGTTGTATCATCCTGCTCAAGCACCCACGCCTCGGCCAGGAGTTCGATAGGTTTTTATCCTAACACAAGAGTCCTGTGCCTTTTCCCCATTGGCTGCATTCCCACCTCATAGTCTTTACTGATTGGCTAGTTTAAAAAGATAAAAGGAAATAAAGGAAAGAAGGAAGTGGTGGGGCTCTGTGGAGAGTCCAGTTCAAGTTTCAAGGATGCAGCTGTGCCCTCCTGTGAACAAAACTTTATATGGTGCTGAGTGAGGTTTACAAAACAGCATTGCAAAGGTTATGTTTCTGTGATTTTTTTTTCTTTTGGATAGAAATGGACACCCCTAAACACAGTTATTCATGAGCATCATGTGTATGTGTGTGTATGTGTGTATAAATGTATGTATATGTAAAAATAATTAACCAAGAAATGGAGAGGAAATGTGGGGCATGGGGGCAGTCGGTGCAGGATGAAAAGAGATGGAAATAATTCAAAGACCATATTCATATATAAAATTCTCAAAAATGAAATTAAAATTTAAAAAAAAAGATTTAAATTCTTTAAAATTATTTTCCTTACTTCTGAAGCAAATATTGATCAGTCTTGAATCCTAGGAGTCTTTTTTGAGACAGGGACCCCTGCTGGCCAGGCTAGGCTGGGGTTCAGTATGTAGCTAAGAAGTCCCTTCGGCTTCTTCTCTCCCAATGTCCACTCTGGCCGAGTGCTGGAAGGACAGTTACAGAGTTGGGCCAACATGTCTGGGAGGAAGATGATTACCACTGGGCCATCAACATCCCTCTGGTCTGGTCGGTACCTAAGCTGCTATGGTGTGTCCACAAGTCTGTATTGCCAGTCAGTCACAAAGCAGTCTATATATTTCTGGAGTCATTTTCTTCACTTTTCCACACCTTTAACTGGTTTTGATAAAACGTCAATGTCACAAAATTAGTGTCTGCTTAATTGATTTAAACCCTAGTTTAAGGGTGGTAGTTGAGTGTGAATTGGTCTTGGTGTAATAATTCAGCCATGTTCACATTTGCCTACCTGGACCTTGATTCTTCTGTGCCAGCAAAGAATCTTGTGTTAAGGAGAATGCAGAGGTTGTGGGTGGGGCCCACAGACCACAGACAACTGCAGAGAGCTCATCACCAACAGAGAGAGCTTGGGAATGGTCATGCAGTTGGTTTGTGTTACTGTGATATTCAAAGAAAATCACATTGTTTAGGTGATGGCGAGTTTCGTAGTTCTGAAATAAATTGAAGCATGTATTTTGGATAATAAAAACATTTTTGTTTTCTGTGTTTTTATCACTTGTGGTGCTGAAGAAAGATGAACAATGTAAAGTGGGACCTTTTAGTAAATTGTCTGTGGGTATTTGTGGAGTCAAAAAGACAGGCCTTTTAAATAGGAAATGTGTAGTGTGCTGAACATGTGGAGAAATCAGAACTCTAATACACAGCTGGTGAATAAATTCACAGAACTACTTAGGAAACTGTTTAGCAATATACTGCAGATGAACATATGAATATAGATCTGTGGCTCCAGCTATACTTTGGAGTTTATATCCAACAGAAATACATACATATGTTCACTCAACGATATGATGAGGAAGATCTCTATGCATAGAGTCCCAAAGCAAGAAAGTACCGAAATGCCCAGAAAACACAGAATGGTTGTTCTTTGAATGGAAAAGTATACAAGAGTAAAAATGAGTGATCTACAACTAGATACAGCTATTCACGAACTCAAAAGACACAAGGTAATATGTGGTGGCTCAATCTTCATCTTTGAGTTTACTGTCTGAGGTTTCAGTTATGCATGTTTAACAAGAGACAGGATGAGTAGCACATGGTTTTGAGAGTGATCCCATTGATGTAACTCTTATTACTGCATCTCATTACAATTATATCTTTTACTATTAGTTACTACTGTCTCTTTCTATGCCTAATTTATCAACTATTTTTTTTTCTTATGTAGATATGTATGGGAGAAGATTAGTGTAGATAGGGTTCAGAATTATCCAATGGAGCATCCAATGGACATCTCGCAATGTGATCCCCTATGGATTAGGGGTAACTCTCTACTATATGATCGGATTTAGGTCAAATGCAATAATTGGAAAAGATGGTTTTTATTGTTTAGAGAGAGAGTCAGTACCCTGGGAAGAGACAAAAGGAGAGGTAATTTGAGGCCTCTGCAATGCCCGGTTTGTCAGGACACAGAGCTTTCCAGATGTTTAAGTGTTGTAGATACCAAGCTGTTTGTGAGAATCACCACACACTCTACTCTCATAAGTAGTAACAGGTAAGATGATTATATTAATTTTTAAATTAATATTTAATTTAAAATAATATTAATATTTAATATTCCCCAATATTTAATTGCCCATTGAAACATGAAGTTAAGGCACGATGAGCCCCTTAGATGGTGAAGCAGGGGGTTACCAGAGGTTTATCAGTGAGCCCTGGCTTTACTTAATTCCATTTAAGGTGTGGTTTCTGTCAAGTTCTGAGATGCTTCCAATAATCTGCTTCCATTCTATAAAGGGAAATGAAAATGTACCTCAGACTTCAGACTTCGTCATGAGCTCCACATACCTGGTATTTAAACACAGCCATGTTCAATGATTTCTTGGAATGCTGGATGACAAGCAGTTCTCATTATGCAAACATTCCTATAAAATCAAGAGCTGTTTGTTCCCTTATAATGACTAAGGAATTAAAATACATTTCATTGCATTTCATTTGTGTGTGTGTGTGTGTGTGTTTGTGTGTGTGTGCATCTGTGTGCACACATGCATGTGTGTGTGGGAGTCAGAGGACATCTTGCAGTAGTCACATTTCTCCTTCTGTCATGTGTATCTTGGGGATTGAACTCAGGTGTTGAAGCTTGGTAGCAAGTGCCTTGCCCTACTGGGCTGTCTCATAGCATAGCCTGAGAGTTATTATTATTTTACAGTTGTGTGTGTGTGTGTGTGTGTGTGTGTGTGTGTATGTGTGTGTGTGTGTGTGTGTCTGCATATGCTACAGCATGCTTGTGGAGGTCCAAGAACAAGCCTGGGGAATTAGCTCTCTCCTTCCATCATGTCGGTCCTCAGCATTGAACCCGGGTACTCAGACCACAGCTGATAGCTTTACTTGCACAGCCTTCTCTTTGGCCCTAAGAATAAGGAATTTCAAACCCCTTCCCAGAGCATTAAGAACCTAGAGAAGTTTCCCCAAGTTGCTCACATGCCTACTTGTTCCTGAGGGAGCATACTTCCTTTTAAAAGGCTTATGTTCTTTGAGTGTCTGAAGGTTAATAGCAAAATACTAGCTTCAAATTAAATCATAAATTTATATTGTTAAAAAAATATGTGTGACCAAACAGTATAGAACAATTACAGAATTTTTGGCCTGAGAAAATAGATCAAGAAAGGTTAAGAGAGATGCCTTAAAACTTCATTAATCTGTCTTATTATTGAAAATGAGATTCTCCAGAATTTCCCTGTGTCTGAATTTTACTCTACAGAGAATTATAACATACTCGGTCTTTGTTATTGCTGTTACTATTAGCAGTGCGTTTGTGTGATATAAAGCCATTCTCATACCATAGTCCAGTTGTCTGTTTAGGGTCATCAGGTGAGGACAGAAGAGGCTCATCTGGTAAAGGTACCTGCTGCCAAGCCTGATGACCAGAGTTCAATCCCCATGACCCATCTGGTGGAAGGAGATAACCAGATCCTCCAAGTTGTCCTCTGGCCTCCACACACATGTGCACCCCCCCCTAAACATATGGCCCTACAGAAATAAACATAGGGTGATCAGGTGCTTGCATTGGAATATTCTCCGGTAAGCTCATCCTTGCCCCAGTACAGGGCTTGATAAGGATTAACCACATTCATTTGCATACTTTTCTTGAAGATTGTGTGTATGAGGGGATGGGGTAGGCTGAAAAGGACTCTAACATTTGCCTCCATCTTCATGTGAATTTTGCTATTAAATGTTGAGCAATTTTAATTACTGATGAATAGAGATTTCCTGGGCTTAAAAATAGTTTATGATGTGTGAACAAATGCCTTCTTATTGTTTTGGTATTATCAAGTGTTTAGTAATATTAGCTATATTCTTGCTTGTGATTAGCACATGGAAGACAACCTATGCTGACAATTTCAGGGTAAGTGGAGGGCTCTAGAAATTTTGTGATAAATTCTTACTTCCTTTAATTAACAGATCAGTACATGCATTTGTTGAATAAAGTGTGATGTCATGATGTTCATGCATAGTGGAAATGGATTATAGAACTTAGGGTATCCATCATTTCAACGACTTATTTTTTGCTGAGAACCTACTAAAGTGTTTGTAGAGCCTGGTGTGGTAGCGCATACCTTTAATCCCAGCACTTGGGAGGCAGAGGCAGATGGATCTCTTTGGATTCAAGGCTAGCCTAGTTTACATAGCTGGAGCTACAAGGAAACCCTGTCTCAAGAAAGAAACATGAGGGGCTGGAGAGATGGCCTAGCGGTTAAGAGCGCCGCCAACTGCTCTTGCAGAGGACCTGGATTTGATCCCCAGCACCCACATGGTGGCTGAGAACTGTCTTTAACTCCATTTCCAGGGGAATCCGACGCCCTCTTCTGACCTCTGTGGCATTGCATGACACAGATGCACAGACCTGCAGGCAGACAGTACATTCATACATACACATAAAGAATAAATAAATAAATAAAATGAATAAAGTGTTAGAAACATTCAAATAATCACCATTATTCCTTAGGGTAAATGATACAATGCAATAGATTACTAAAACATTCTCTTCTAATCCCAGCAACCTTTGAATCCTTTGAAAACTCCCTAATTCCCCATCACTTCCTTCAGTGTCACCCTCTGATAACCTCCTTGCTGTGAGATAGACCTTTATAGATTTCAAGTGTAAGTGAGATCTTGGAGTCTCTGTCTTCCTGCGGCTCAGCTATTTCACTTAGCCTCACATCTGATCCATGGATGGTGTGATGTATGGCAGAACTGACTCCTTTTAATACCTCTTGCAGTATGTACATAAACCACTTTTTCATATTTTTCATATCCTGGTTATTATGAATAATATTTAAATAAACAAGAGAGCACAGGTGTCCTATAAACATACTGCTTTTAATTTTTTGATGTATAACCACAAAAAGTGGGATCTCTGAGTCATGAGGTCATTCTATTTTAGGGTTTTTGAAGAGCTTATAGACCATGTTTCTGGGTGGTGATGGGCCACATTGTTGTTTTGGTAGTAGCCACCCTGTCCTTGTGGTTGAGATGTCTATGTCCCTGAAAACTTGAGATTTTGGACATTTTCCCCATGTATCCTTCAACCATTTGCATCTCTTCCTTGTAAAATGTCAGTTCTGATCGTTTGCTCATAGTTATGTAACTTTTCATGGGAGATGCGAATAATCATTTTCTCTGTTAAAGACACCAAAGATAAACCAAATAAAGGGAACCTTACTTGGTGAACTACTGAATTTATTGGGATTACTTCCAGGAGTATGGGTGAGGGGTCCAGCAGCATAGGGGACTCCAAGCTGGGTGAGTCCCTGAAGTCTCACTCCAGTATAGGACAGCTCATATGAGCAGTTTCTCATGAGCTTTTTGGCTGGGCAGTCTCCTCCCTAGAAGCAGTTGAACCATTCATGGAGCCTTAGAGAGGGCTCTCCTGATCCTTAGACTTTTCAGGATCCCATGTGTCTCATGACCTTCTGGGTTTTGTGAGCATCTTCCCTACTTCCGTGAGGGAGGGTTTCAATCCAGAGGAAGTGGCTGTATGACACCCACAGTTTTCAGCTGCATTGTTTTCTCACTCCTGGTTGTGTGAGGCTTTAAACATTTTACATGTTGGTTCATTGCCAGATGCATGGCTGGTATCTATTTCTCACTGTTACTAGGCTGCTTACAAATCTACTGTTTTCTTAGTATATTAGTGACTTTTCTAATGCTGTGAGAAAATATGATCAAGGCAACTCATGGTAAACTAAGTTTATATTGGGCTGTGTTTCCAGAGGAATGAGTCCATCATGGCGAGGAGGTAAAAGGGTGTGAATGGCTGGAGCAGAAAGCTGAGCACTCACATCTTCAAGCAGGCAGAGGAAGCAGAGAGAGACAGACTGGAAGCAGGCTAGGCTATGAACTCTCCCAGCCGGCCACCAGGGACTGCTTCCTCCAGCAAGGCCACAGCTCCTAAACCTCCCTGACCAGCACCATCAACTGAAGACAAAGTGTTCAAATACACGGAGCCTCTGGGAGACATTCTCATTTACACCATCATACTTCTTTTTGACTGGCTCTCCTGTAGCTCTAACCCATGTGGAACCCACTATGTAGGCCAGGCTGGCCTTGATCTCACACCAATCCACCTGTTTCTGCTCCAGAGTGTTGAGACTAAAGAGATGTGCCCCCAGGCTCAGCAACCTACCATACTTTGAAATGAAGAATTTTTTCAATTTTAGGTAGTAGAAAGAAAACAGCACTCAGTCTTATATTATTATCTTATATATCCAGACATGCATGCACTTAGATATACTTAAGGGTCATATATAGTGTATAATATAGGCAAATTTCATGTTTCTAAGTAAAGCATTAAACCATTTACCAAATTATACATTCATGTTATTTAAGAAATTAAACACTACCTATGAGCAATGCTGCAGTTTATCCCTGCCACCCCCCCCCCAGCAATTCCTAAAGGCAAACATTTTTATTTCTTTCACAATTTATTTTGGATATTTTAAAAATCCTGAATACTTCATACAGAATACATTGATAATGTTCAAAAAGTCCTTGCTTAGATAGGGGGAAACATCACATATTTATTCCTCTTAATTTCTAGATTGAAATTGAACACTGAGAGCCTCAACAGCATTTGTAACATTGTGATTATATGAGTGCTGGAGTTCAGAAATATTTCCCAAACATTACATTTTTCAAAAAAATCTATAAAATTTGATTTGTTCTCATCTTTACTTCTAAGTCAGAACTTGTGATTTAATGTATTATAAAATCCATTTATTAGTATATCACAGTTGGGATCTTTTGTGTTTTGATACAACTGAATTTCATCAAAATTCTATGCAGTTCAGTTTATGAAATTAAAATATTATTTTGAGGAAACTTCCAGAGCCTTCCCCAAATTGCCAATCAAGTTTATGCTAACCTCACATGAACAGTCACTCCTGTGATATGGTCGGTGTAGACTAGGATTTGATTGATCAAACTTAGCCATTCTTGGAACCTAATACTGTAAGTGAAGCAGCATTCCCTTGTACCCAGAGTCAGATGAATCACCCTATATGCTCCTCTCTCCCAGCATCATCTCCATCTCCCTGTACCATCCTCTCTATCATCATCTCCATCTCCCTGTACCATCCTCTCTATCATCATCATCTCCATCTCCCTGTACCATCCTCTCTGTCATCATCATCTCCATCTCCCTGTACCATCCTCTCTGTCATCATCATCTCCATCTCCCTGTACCATCCTCTCTGTCATCATCATCTCCATCTCCCTGTACCATCCTCTCTATCATCATCATCTCCATCTCCCTGTACCATCCTCTCTATCATCATCATCTCCATCTCCCTGTACCATCCTCTCTGTCATCATCATCTCCATCTCCCTGTACCATCCTCTCTGTCATCATCATCTCCATCTCCCTGTACCATCCTCTCTATCATCATCATCTCCATCTCTCTGTATCATCCTCTCTCCCATCATCATCTCCATCTCTGTGTCATCATCATCTCCAGCTCCCTGTACCATCCTCTCTATCATCATCATCATCATCATCATCATCATCATCATCATCATCTACCTCTCCTTGTACCATCCTCTCTATCAGCATCATCTCCATCTCCCTGTGCCATCCTCTCTATCACCATCATCTCCATCTCCCTGTGCCATCCTCTCTCCCACCATCATCTCCATCTCCCTGTACCATCCTCTCTATCATCCTCATTTCCATCTCCCTGTACCATCCTCTCTATCATCCTCACCTACCTCTTCCTGTACCATCCTCTCTACCATCATCATCTACCTTTCCCTGTACCATCCTGACTCCCATATTTAGATGCATTGTTCCACCACTCTTTCCTGTTGATCAGCTTTTCTACTTGGGGATCTGCTTCTATTACTCTTGCTATTAAGATGCCCTCTTAATTTCCCATTCTGTTCTGTAATGACATACCCATCATTTGGCTTTCCTCTATTTTAAAATTTATTATTTTGATTTTATGTAAATGACTGTCCTGTCTGCATGTATACACATGCACTGGTGTTATGCAGTGCCCACATATTCCAGACAAGGATGTCAGATATCCTGGAATACATGTTGCAGGTGGTTGTTAGCCTCCACTTGGGTGCTGGGAATCACCTGGGTGCTTTGCAAGAACAACCCACGCATGCTCTTAAGCACTGAGCTATGTCTCCAACCCCTTTTTCCTTCTTTTCTACTCCTCCAGTTTCTGACATGAATACTTTTATGTTAACAGTGTCAAAGATGAGGGCATTTGCATTCTTTTCTAAAAACACAATGATGTTCTGAAAAACAGAGTCAAATCTCCAAGAATTTATCCATATGCAAACCCTGAAAATGTCAGATCAGTCATCAGGACTTGCATTGTTCTGACTTTGCAAGTTTTCCCTGTAGAGATATGCACAAATTGTGGTTGCAGTTCCTCTGGGTCAGTTCTTTATTCTTCCAGGTAGGACTTCTAATTACTTCCTTTTCTTATTTTACTTATTTATTATGGCAATCCTTGCTTTTGTTATATCTTTGTTTTTTCGAACTCCCTAGCACAGTGTTTATTCCTTGGAATCCAAACCTCTTTTTAGATACAACCCTCTTTCTTCCTCCTACAGAGCTTTCCTCTTAAATGTTGCATCTCTCATTTATTGAATGCAGTCTCCAAGCTGATTTTGGAAATTAAAATAATATTTTCATCTCATCCATTTTTAATTTTAAATTATTTATTTTTATATTCTCTTCTTTGATGATTAATTTTTCATGCAATCACATTTTATAAATTCATTTCTCCTTCCAAATCTCTCTGAAGATTCATTCTTTCTTTTTTTTTTTTTTTTTTTTTTTTTTTTTTTTTTGGTCTTTTCGAGAACAGGGTTTCCCTGTAGCCCCAGCTGTCCTGGAATTCACTCTGTAGACCAGGCGTGGCCTTGAACTCACAAAGATCCGCCTGCCTCTGCCTCCCAAGTGCTAGGATTAAAGGCATGTGCCACCACACCTGGCTTTCTCTGAGGATTCTTTAACTTGAGATTTATTTTTAAGGAATTCTATCCTTCTAGATTAAAAAAATATATATTTATCCTGAGAAAAAGATGAAAAACATGTTTGGCAGAATGCATGAGCTCTGGTGGGGTGGGGAGTGGCAAGGAGTGGGAATGGGTGTAGATTTGATTGGGAAATTTTGTATGAAATGCACAAAGCCTCAATAAAAACTGGCTTTGAAAAATAAGTAAATAAATGAATTTATCATTCCCTTTCATCCTTCAAAGTTTTCTTAAGTATTTGGTGATTACTGATTTCATAACTAAAATTGTGAAAACTGATTTCTGTGTCTGCAGATGCAGCTTGGCTATGGGTAAGTGTCACTCAGGCGGAGGGAAACAAAAGCCTCATCTCTACTCTAACATCTCACCAACCCTTCACAACAGACTTTCCTCTTTTGAAGGATTGTCTGTATCATTAGCAAAATCCCTTGTATTTGATTGTGTGTTGATGTTGGCTATTTTGCTGAATTCCAGGCAGGAAGCCTATAGTGCTGGAATGGGCGGTGGGCACTTGGTTCTTATTGTCAAGTTTTCTCTGTTGTGTTCCCCTCCTGTCTTCTTCTTCTTTTTTTTTTTTTTTTTGTATTTGCGTTTTTTTTTTATTGATGCTTTGTGTATTTCATACATCATTTTCCAATTCAGTTCAGGATATATCTCCTTCCCTTTCCCCTCACCCACCCCATACCATCCCAGATCATGCATTCTGCCGTAACTTTGCTGCATCTTTCTCTGTTTTTTTTGTTTTGTTTTTGTTTTTCATTTTTTTACAATAGGGATAATCTGTGAGTAAAGAATCCTTCATTAAAACCAATTTGCGAGCAGTTGTGCCCAAACCCACACAGCTCAGGGTCCCACCCTCCAGCAGGGGGGACTTGTATGTTCAATCAAGTTGATCAAAATGAGTGTCCAGTCTATATTGTTGTAGTTTTCAACATCACCCCAATCGCACCCCTTACATCTACCACACCCCCTCTTCTGCAGATTGTTCCCTAGGCTTAGAAAAGGGGCACAGGTGATGAGAAGCAAAACAGTTACTTTCTCTGGGCTGTTTTGTCTTGATCTCTAGTCAATTCTGGCTGTTTTCTTTCATGGGCTGCCAGCTTGTCAGGCATAACCTTTCATCCACTAATGAAGCACATGCAATTAGATATATAGGTATTTAAACAGTAATAATATATAGCTTTTGATCCTACTAATGAAGAGCACAGCGCAATAGATATAGGTATTTAAACAGTACTAATTGTATGGTTAGGTTACTTTGGTGTATAGACACAATGTTTAGATGGTATGTTAATCCATGAATTACATTTTCTTCTGTTAAGTATGACAGGCTCTCGTGTGGCTTATAACATCCCTTAACCATTAGAGGATGTAAGCTTGTGGGCATCAGTCAGGGTTATTCCTCCAAGGAGAGAGCTAATAGCCAATTGGATTTGGGAATAGAGACATATGGCTGCCACTGCTGCAACGTATTCCAGGCAGATGAGGTGTAGCTGGTGCTGACGGAGGAGTCTTGCTTGACTCAAGAGACCTATAGTTTGCTTATTGGTTTTAGTGGCCTTTGGTAACACTCTCTGGCATTCCAGAGAACCCATTATGTATACTTGCAAGTGCGGTCTCCATACATCTTTCCCATGTTTATATCAGGTCTTCAACAGCAGGGCCTTATCACCTCTCTTCCTGCAGATATCCCGGTTTGGAGGCAAGGAGCCTTTACCATTTGTGGGGGCTTGGATCCCCTGGCCAACATCTCCTTGGTAGAATAATCCATTGTTGATGTCAGAGCTCCTGTATATTAATACAGAAGCTCTGACATCCCCTCCTGTCTTCTATTAGCAAGGTTCAAACTTTCTGCAAGTTTGCCAGATCAGTGTCCTCAGTAGTTATGTATCCAGTCGCCATCTTCATGGCTCTTCCAGGCCGACAGTTCTTTGCTCTGTGATTTAAGAGACATTCTTTGTTCTCCATTATTCATTCCAAAGAAAAAGTATAGTCACTGATCGTGACATCCGATAATGTTCATTGCTCTTTTTATCCCTTTTCCTTTCTTTCATTTCTTTTTCTTCTCATTTTTTTTTTTTTGGATTTTTATAACAATGAAACATCTGAGAGATTGAGATGATCCATGAATCTAAGCCAGCAGCATTAAGTTTATTATTTGTGCCAAAGGTCTACCTTGGCTTACATATCAAAACTCAGAAGTTTTGCATACTTTAATGTATACCAATTTGTTTGGTAATGCCACAGAAGTTGTAAAAGGTAAAAAGCATATTTCATTTTGTTGTGAAATTTACAGGATCGTGTTTTGTTTTCAAATGTCACTTTATCAGTGAAGAACTCCCAACTCTTATTAATCTACCCTTTTAGCTCTGAAATTTGTATAATTCTACATATATTCACAAGTGTCTGATTTGATTTTTTCTCTTCCGGTATAGACATATTGGGGATTTAAATATTCAAATGCATTTTATTTCCTCGTAATTTATGCCCTTTCTATTTTCCCCTTTATAATACAGCTAGGACATTATACTGATTTTGTTTGAAATCAGGACTTGTGTAACACAGTATTTATCACATTCACTTCAGGATAATTCAGGGCCTATGGAAACTTTCATTTAAAAGTAGGTCTTGAGGCTGGAGGGATGGCTGAAGAAAATTGACTGCTCTTCCAAAGGACACAGATTCAGTTCCCAGCACCCACATGGCTGCCAACAACCACCCAAAATTCCAGTTCCAGGGATCTGATGCCTTCCTCTGACCTCCGTGGACATTGTATGACTTGGGTGCATTTGCATACATGCAGGCGATGCACTCGTACACATAAAAAGTAAAAATAATAAATAAAATATTTAAAAATTGGTCTTTGGGGTTTGGAGAGAAAGCTCTGCAGTTAAAAGCACTGGCTCCCCTTGCAGAGGCCTGGGTTCGATTCCACACAGCAGCTCACAACTACCATAACTTCAGCTCCAGAGGATCTGATGTCCTCTTTAGACCTCTGTGAGCATTGCATGTATGTGGTGCACTTCCATACATGAAGGCAAAACACTCACACACATAAAATAACAATAAATGAAAATAGGCCTTTTGGCTTAATAAGGTGGGAAAGCTGTGATCTAAATCACGTGATTTTTTTTTCATATTTTTCAATCATTGTAAGGTCTGAGAATGAAGCTCCAAAATATTTAGGAAATGATAGGACCCTGCATAAAGTTTTTTACAGGGATAATTTTAAGAGCAGTAATTAATTTAGAAATGAATACCTTGAAGGATTCCATATCCCTCCATGTGAGCTTCAATAAATAACGTTTCCTCTTCCTGTCCTCTATGCGTGCAGTTTTGGATATCCTCCAACAAGACTCAGCAGACCTTTTCTATAAGAGACTAGAGAAGAATATTTCTAAATTTGAAGTATGGAAAGCGCTGCTTCAAACACAGCATCCTTGCAATTATAACATGAAAACATTCCAATAAAACTTTATTGATAAGAGCAGATGACAGTCTGCATCAGCCATGCCATCTATGGTTTGCTAGATCTTTGCCTCCGAGATGGTCAAATCTTCCACTGTGGGTGAACATTTGCCATCCTTGAACTTTTTGATCATTTCAACAGTGAAGACATTCAAGCCCAATTGGATGACTGGAGTGGTGGACCTTGGTGGCACATGTAAAGCTCTAGGTTCAGTAGCTAGCACAACCAATAAAAGGAAGTAGAATAAAGAATTAAATATCTTGAAAGTTTTGCTCAGAATCAGTAGCTGAGTCCCAGGAAAAACAGCTACAGGGGGTTTTATATTTTGCTGATTATCTTGGTCTTTTTCCTTGGGCTGTGGTGTCTGATAAACATAACTACATTATATGGAAAGAGAAGACATTAATCTAACTTCACCTCCACCTTTGATGAGAGAAAACCCCTTTACTAAGTCTGAACCAAATGCAACTCCCTCCACTAGGCAAAGATGGTGGCATTTAACTGTAGTCTCAATAAGTAGGAAGTAGAGGAATTCAGGGTTGTTTTCAGCTTTGTAGTGAGATCAAGGCCAGCCTGATCTACATGGTACCCTGTCTCCAAAGAAAAATGAGAGGTAGACTGAATAGAAAATAAATGAAATTTATTGACCTATATACAATTTTAAGTTGAAGAAAAACAACTTATGAATTGTGATTGAAAAAGAAAAAGGAGCCTTTCTGAGGACATGGTGATTCATTATATATGTGATGTGTAGTGAGTTTAAAATAAATTTAGCTGGGCTGGACAGATAGCTCTGTGATTAAGAGCACTTGTGGCTCTTAGAGAGAACCTTAGTTCAATTCCCAGCAAGAAGGCCAGGTGACTCACAGCCACTGGCAACTCCAGCACCTGGGAATCCCACACCTGAACTATGCAGGTAGCTGCAGGCATGTGGACATATGCCCCGCATATTACCACACAAATTAAAAGTAAAAATGAAATATTAAAAAATAAATTTAACTTTAAATATTTAGTAGGAAAAGCCCCTAAATGGACCAAATCTTGATTTCTTGTTGGCACCGAGGAACACTGATATTTGAAGAATTAGCAGAGATCACAGAGGCATCTGCTAAGCTCAATAACTGAGGTTTTGAAATATACAAGATAGGACTTCGATAAACTTTGGTTTAAGAAAATGTAGAGAGTAATGGATTTGTTTATGAACAATGGATATGAATTTCAAGGTGCTGAAATAACCAATATATTAGTAATTTTCCATGCTGTTATTAATGGCGCCAGAGCTTTAATTTTGGGGAACTGTTTTAGTCATACTTGGTGAGAAAAAATGGGGTAGTATTGGGCATTCTACATGTCACTCAGAGCCCACATTGTCTGGGCCTCATTCTCTGAAGCAGGACAGATGAGAACTGTTCGCTCTGGCCTTTGGCAGATGTTAGCTAATGTTTAAAATATTCCAAGAAGGCTTATCCAGATTTCTCTCTGTGATTCAAGTTTTGACGTGTGATTTTTCTCTTACTACAGTATTCTCAAGTTTAGGCAGTTTTGATCCCCCAGGGGACATGCCACAATGTCTGGAAACAAGCTTTGCTTCTCCCAGCTGGGGAGACACTGTTAGCATCTCATGAGTAGAGATGCTGTCACGCATGTCTCTGCCTCCCACAGAAATCACTCATCTGACCCAAACTATTGAGGCTCTAACCTGAAGTGTGTAATTTCAGAAATAGGCCTTCAGGACTCTTGAAATCCGTACCATATTATTTAATCAATCAATCAATCAATCAATCAATCAATCAATCGATCGATCGATTGATTAATTTGTTACATGTATGTGTGTGCTACCTGCATGAATCTAAGTGCACCCATCCATATAGTGCCCACAGAGGCATGAAGAGGACGTAGGATTCCCCTGGAACTGTAATTACAGATGGTTGTTAGTCTGGGTGCTGGGAACCAAACCCAGGTCCTTTGCAAGAGCAGACAGTGCTCTTAAGCACTGAGCCATCTCTGCAGCCCCCCAATCCATACCATCTTGATTAGGGAAGGAATGAATCAATGAACAACCTCTAGTGATGCTTGTTCTGGAGATAGTTTACCACTGAGGATTCCTGTCCTTTATGCAAACAAAGTGAAGGGTGAAAGGCTGGTTGTCAAGGCCTCAGGATTGTGTGACAGCGTCTTCACTCACTGAGTGCTCTCTTAAGCTCTGTTCCTCAAACACTTAATGGACATTGGTATGAGACCTTTGCATCCTTGCTTGAGCACACAAAGCTGAAGGAGAAATGATCTGGCTCTAGGAGGCTCCTGGCCTGTAATAATATACTGTTGTTGTTTGTGACTTTGCGTTCTTCTCATTCTCAACTGAATATTTTGTTACATGATCCCTGAACTTCATTAAGTACAAGGATAAGCTCTTCAAGACATAGGAAAAGCTTTATTGTGCTTGGCAAGAAGATGGGCCCAATGGTTAATTTAGATGGAATTCAGTTCTATTTGCTTAGAAATAGAACTAGAAATGGTGATGGGTTAAAGATGGCACCATCTATCCTGTATAATTCAGTGATGTATACAAACCATTCAAACTCCCTGAAGACTAGAGCTTTGGAAGGTCCACTGTCCTAGAGACAAAGCCTGATAGGGAAAGGGCTATAGTCATCAAGTTTCAAACATTTCTTTTGAAAATGAACATCCTTGTATATTCTGAAGGTACCCTCCAAATTTCATGCTTAAACCTCATTATCCCAACAAGTCAACATGAAAGGAATATATCGATGCTAGTGCTGCTAAAGTCCATTTGTGACTATAGCAGATTTAATTTTCAATCTATTCCTGAAAGGATTCTACTCTTGCTTTATTTATTTGTTTTGAAACTAGGACATGGACTGTTTGTTGAGTGGGCTTCTAAATGTGGACTTTAAGTTAAGAGCTTTTAAATTTAAGTGAAAATATTTTTAATATTCAGTCTTCTAAAATATGTTCCTGGTAATTCTGTTGAGATGGCTTTTATTATTGCTGTATAAAACAAATTTTCTTCGTTGTGTTATTAAGAAAATAAGAAAACACCTGTCAGGAGGCTCTTGTCCTTCTACTGTATAATGATCCCCCTAGTGGATCTGAGGTGCAGTGAGCTTGAAATTTGCATACAGACACAGGTAATGGAGCAAAACTTTTGCTACTAGAAGTTTTATATAAGACAAAGACTCCCTGTACTTTTTAAATTAGAATCCCAAGTGATTAAATGTCAATTTTCTAAAGCATTAACAAGACAGAACATGTTACAAATGCATAAGTGTTTAAGTATACAAAATAGTTGTTTTGATGTTTTTATAATTTTCAACTCACTATATAAATAACTAGATTTTAGTCAATTACATTTTGATTTTCCATTTAAATTGACTGCTTAAATATAGGCAAAGTGTAGCCCATTTTTAAAATTTTTATTTATTATTTTTTATGTGTATGAGTGTACTGTCTGCATGCGGGTTTGTGCACCCGTGTCATGCAATGCCGCAGAGGTCAGAAGAGGGTGTCGGATTCCCCTGGAGCTGGAATTAAAGATGGTTGTCAGCCACCATGTGGGTGCTGGGGATCAAACCCAGGTCCTCTGCAAGAACAGTCGGTGCTCTTAACCTCTAGGCCATCTCTCCAGCCCCTCTACTTGATTTTTGAGTTAGAAAAGAGTTTACTTTTAAACAAGAATAACCATTGAAAGGAATTGATATAAAATTGATTCGTTGTGATTATGACATATTATCAAAATAGAATATTCAAAGTAACAATACATAATGAAAACATAAAGGTAGATGTTTGGTTGTACAAAATTCTGTTTGATATTAGGTCTTTCAAATATGCTACTATTCCGAACATTGGAAATTGGAAATAAGAGCATTTCAGTAAGGTGACTATCCTATGAGGCGGAAACAGCCTTAAAAATATCACTAGCTACAAGGAGCAAGACATCATAATTAAGAAATGTTAACCTTGAGTACTTAATAAGCCCAGTGTCAACAACGAACATCATAGTGCCTAAGTGAACAGTGGGATTAAGTTCGCTTCATTATACAGTACTTTGCTGCCTCATGGATCTGCTGTGGTCCTGAGAAAGGTTGAGAAAGGTACCAGGTGCATGAGCGATTCACCTGTTTCTTCAACGCTGGTGGCTAGCATTATGTAAACCGGATGAATTTTACAACTCTTGCAAGTGAAAGCTGTGTTTAATCATTGTGTTCAGCTGTTAAAAGATAGTAAATAGCCGGGCACCCACGCCTTTAATACTAGCACTTGGGAGGCAGAGCCAGGCAGATCTTTGTGAGTTCAAGGCCAGCCTGGTCTACAGAGTGAGTTCCAGGACAGCTGGGGCTACAGGGAGATCCTGTCTCGAAAAGACCAAAAAAAAAAAAAAAAAGATAGTAAATAAAATTCAGATACCTATTCTAGTTATGAAAATGGAATTTCTTGCTTTGCTAATAAGTTTGGTTGTGTGCTTTTAAAACCTATTACAATTTCTTGGGGGCTGGAGAGATGGCCTAGTGGTTAAGAGCACTGACTGCTCTTGCAGAGGACCCGGGTTCGATCCCCAGCACCCACGTGGCAGCTAAGAACCATCTCTAACTCCAATTCCAGGAGAACTCCAGTTCCAGGGGAATCCGATACCCTCTTCTGACCTCCGTGGCATTGCACGACACGGGTGCACAAACCTACATGCAGACAATACATTCATACACATAAAAAAATAAAAATAAAAACCTATTACAATTTCTTGTGCTCAGATAGAATAATAGCTCAGCCACCAGTAACTGGTCTAACTTGTGAGAAGAGGTCAACGATACAGTGTAAGGTTATTTTGTTGTTTTATCAGCATACAAAATATAAATAGATAATATATATATATATATATGTTCATGTGTAAGTGCATGTCTGTTTATATGTGTGTATATGTGTTGTATTCATATATATTTATGTACGTGTGTTTGTGTGTGTATGTGTAAGTATATGTGTGTGTATGATATAGAACAGTCAATGATATATGCAACATCTTTCAGGTTATCAGAACTTCTATCAACTTAGCTTGGTTTATCCAAAAGAAAGCCACTTTTTTTTGCAGTGAATAACATTCCTTGATGACAGTAATGGTGATGAGTGAGTTGGATAGGAGATAAGAAATGAGAAGAAAAACAAAGGCTGAGAATCTATAATTAACAAAAATGTACACAAACAATAATTAGTGTAAGTGAAATATATTTCTGCGGAATAAAATGGAGCTAACATGACAATGAAAATTGCAGACAATTAGGGCGGATGGAGCTCGGATCACAGAAAGGGTGTCAGGCAGATAATGCAGGCAACTTGTGTGGAGAAACAATGGAATTGTTCAACAGCTCCTTTCAAAGGCTTTTCCCTCAGACGCGTCTTGTTCTCTTCTGCCCTTTCATTACCATGTTTTCATTAATATTTTTAACTTGCAGAAAGGCTGAGTAAAATAAACACTTGGTTTTTAAAACTTTCTGTGCAGCCAGCCCGACCACGTCTCTTCTCTGCTGGCCTGTGTTCTGTAGGATTTGCTTCAATACACAGTTGGCTTTGCTTCTGAGTGGCCGCTAGTCCAAATTGCCTGTTATTTAAATGTTACCATAGTGATTAGTAGTGGACGCTGTCATCTTTCTCTTTTTAATTAAGATACCGAGGCAGGTAAAGCTGCTCTCTTGCTGACCCTCTCTAAGCTGGCATACGCAGCACGATTGTTTGTGGTCTTTCCTCCCTTGCAATCTTAGCTTCGTATTCTCTTCAATCAAGGTCTCCATCCTGTTAGGTTAAAGAAGCAGAACTCCTTTTAAACCCCTTCTTCTGGGAGCTCTGTCTCAGAAGAAATAGCACACACTTCAACTAGACACCAGTGAAAGGCTAATGCATTTTTCTTCACAAAGGAAAACCATAGATATTTCTTTATAAATATTTATTTTTATTATTTTCAATTATGTGTTTGTATGGGGGGGTTGTGGGTATGTGCATGTGGGTGAAGATACCTACAGAAGCCAGAAGAGGCCGTTGGACTCCCTGGAGCTGGAGTTACAGGCAATTGTGAGTTTATAGGCATTTGGTGAGATGTACATGCTGGGAACCGAACACAGATCCTTTGCAAGAGCAGTAAGCATCTTGTCCAATTATGTCATCTCTCCAGCTCTCCAAACCATAACTATTTCTACTTACACATGCTTTAAGGAAAATAAATGTCCTTCTACATTTATGGTATTTATCAACAAAGTATATTTGGAGGTCTGTAAAGCATTTATCCATTCAATAATTCTTACTTGGTGTGTATTTCCTAAAATGTCATAAGAAATATTAACTATTGATTACATGAAGGAACGAGCAGAAGGGAGTTGGTACCTCCAAGATGGTCACAGCTTGTGAGGGATGAAGCAAGAGGACGTGGTCATTTTTCTCTCATTCCTGTGTTTTGTCTTTTAAAACAATCTCATGTAGCACAGGCTGGCCTCTAACTTACTATTCAAGGATGGCCTTGAAACCCTGACCCTCCTGCCTCCATCCCTGAAGTGGTTGAAATATGGGTACACACCTAATAACATTATTATTATTATTATTATTATTATTATTATTATTATTGTGTTTTTGAAATGGATCTCCCTGTAGTCCCAGCTAGCTTGGAACTCACTATGTAGACCAGGCTGGCCTTGATCTCACAGAGATACACCTGCCTCTGCTTCCCAAGTGCTGGGATTAAAATTGGGCACCACCATTCCTGGCTCTAACAGATATCTTAATGAACCTAAAAGTGCTCTTGGTAGAAAAACAAGCTTTGATTGGGAGGATTAGAGACAGGAGCTTAACCTCAACAGAGAAATAGGCACAGAGCTGGAGAAAGGATACATGATCAAAAACTGTCTTCATTAATTTTCACTCATTGCACCTTAAAAGGTATTAATTGTAGAAAGCTTGTTACTAATTTTTAATGTTTAAATTGCATGTCATTCATTCATTCATTCACTCATTCACTCTATGTGTGCATGTGTGTTGGGACACACTTATACAACACTCCTGTTGATGTCAGGGTACAGCTCTCTGGGGAGTCTGTTCTCTCCTCTCAATACATGTGTCCTGAGGAGGACCTCAGGGATTCTGGCTTTGCAGCATGTGCCTTTACCTATGAGTAACATGACTGGCCCAGAATTGTGCATTTTGACTCAGTACTTTGACTATGCTTATCCGATCTCAATTATATGGGGTTTGGGGTCATCTGAGCTTTGCGGCAGATTCCAGTCATGTTGGAGATGAGCTCCTGAGATTTGTCATCACTTTTAAGAGTGTTTACATTAATGCTTTTCTTTCCTCTTTCCTTTCTTTCCCTACAAAGTATTGAATTTCATTGTGACATATTCATAGACATGTATCATTAAATTTCATCATTTTATTTTGCTTTATTCATGGTCCATGATATAGATTCTAATCTAATTTTCTTATGAGTCTACACCCTGTTGACTTTTTTGTTTTCATCTTTACCAGACGTTTTGGAGTCTATATACATATTTTTTACATTTTAAATTCTTTGACCCTTTTTATTCTTCCTTATTTTGGCATCATCTCCTTCCTATGGTGTGTGCTTTTAAATGTTCCCCAATAGACTAATAAACACTTTATATGCATTCAGGGTCCTGTTTCTTTGTTTTACTTGATGAAACTATTTCTCTTTATTTTTCTTTCCATTTTTTGTTTTTTTGTTTTTTGCTTGTTTTGACTTGAATTTTTGAGAAACAGTAGCCCTAGCTGGTCCTCAACTTACTGTAGTCCCAGTTGCTGGAATTACAGACATTACCCACCATACTCAGTTGCCTCCCTTGTTTTAAAATTGATTCTATTGGGGCTGGAGAGATAGCTCAGCAGTTAAGATCAGTGAATGCTCTTGCAGAGGACCCAGGTTCGATTCCCAGCATCCCCAGGCGTGGTGGTGCATGCCTTTAATCGCAGCACTCAGGAAGCAGAGGCAGAAGGATCTCTGTGAGTTCAAGGCCAGCCTGCTCTACATAGTGAGCTCCAGGCCAGCTGGGAGACCCTATCTAAAAAAAATTGATTCTATTGAAACATCATTTGTCTACAATTAGTTACACCTCCCCCCCCCCCAAATCGCACAGCTGAGTGCATTTTTAGAGATGTCTACGGCCGATCCACAACTTCCCAGCCTCGGCAATTATCTTTCCTAAACATTCTCAGGCCCATTTTCGATCTGCACTACCAGCCACCTCTGGCCCAGGTAACCAGTGGTCTATATTTTCAAGAAGACTTTGCCTTTCCAAAATGTCTTATTGCCATTCCTCTGTACCTGGCTGCTCCCATGCAGGGTAGTCATATGGAGGTTCAGGTCATTGTTATGAGTCAGTAGTGCGTTCCTTTGTGCCATGGGATGATACAGCTCATTTTCATTGTCCGTTTGTTTGCTGCTGAATACTGGCATTCCATCCATGTTTGCAGGATTCTGAATAAGGTTATGTGAACCTTTGCATGCAAGTCTTTGAACAAATGTTTTGCTTTTCTTTCACAATCACAGAGGAATGGAATGCTGAGTGATAACTGTGGCATGGGGATTAATATGAAGCTACCCCTGTTTCCAAGGAGATGTGGTATCTATACTACCACCACAGGCATCTGAGTGTCCCAGTTGTTTGTTACATTTACCAACAGTCAGCACTATCAATCCTCTAGCTTTGACCTTCTTTTTATTGTGTTTAAATGTTTATTCTCCTGATAGCTAGTGGCATTGATACAGGTGGTTGTTAGTCACCATGTGGGTGCTGGAAACCAAGCCCAAGTCATATGCAACAGCTGCCAGTACTCTTTACCACTGAACTCTGGCCATTTCTCTTAGGTTGTTCATTAGTTGTTGGGCTGTGTGAGAAGTTGGTGGTTTTTTTCTGGCTATACATTATTTTACCTTCTTGCCTTGCAGACATAGTCTCCCTTTTTTTTGACTTATCTTTTTCAGTGTTTAACATTATCTTTAAAAATGCAAATAGTTGGGCTGGAGAGATGGCCTAGCGGTTAAGAGCGCTGACCGCTCTTACAGAGGACCCGGGTTCGATCCCCAGCACCCACATGGCGGCCGAGAACTGTCTGAAACTCCAATTCCAGGAGAACTCCAGTTCCAGGGGAATCCGACACCCTCTTCTGACCTCCGCGGCATGAACGACACAGGTGCACAAACCTACATGCACACACAGTACATTCATACACATACAGAAATAAATAAAAATAAAAAATAAAAAATACAAATATTTATAAAATCCCACTTATCTATTATAGTCTATACATTTTGCATCTTATCATAAAAAAAGAAGGTTTGCTACTGGATTTTATTTAATGCATTTTTAAAGTTCATAAAGCACCAATAGCATAGCTGCAGTGACCACATCTCTCCTCTATGGAGTGAAGACCTTCTCAAGGAGGAGGGAGAAGGAATGTAACAGAATTCCTAATTGGTAAAAAAAAAGTGAGAAGAAGGTAATTCTTCAATTGTTTATGAAGATACTAAGAATTCTTTCTGTTCATTTTGTCTGAAAAGATGTGAATGCCTTTCCCTCAGAAAAGTCTCTTTAATTTATAAACTCTGAATATAGTAGCTTTAATGACTAGATTCCCGGCATGGAGAATGGCCTTAGATTTCAGATTCTTTATGTTCAAATCAAAGTACAACACACACACAAACAAACACACACACACACACATACACACATATCTCTGTGCTTTGAGCAGCTGTGTTCTATTTAATACATACTTCAGTTATTGATTACAGATTTGGCACAGTTCCCTATAAATGTTCTGAAAAATGAAATAGATTTAAATCATTTGCTTGTTTTTTTTTTTAACTGAAAAAAGAACTCAGATGAGATGCTGATGGACTAGCCCCTACACACATGTGCTTCAGGGCCAAGTTCATCTCTGTAGACAAGGAAATGAATTTATCAGCTGCCTACAACATGGCCGATGGCTCAGGACAAAATCGCAGCTGCTTCCCTCTTTGGTGAGTGGACTCTTTCCATCTGGAGCCTTAGAGACCCTCCACAGTGATGATCTGAAAAAGTCACAGTTGTATGTGAAGCCTGGCAGGAGGGTACAGAGGTTGAGGGAAACAACAGCCACCCACAGCTTTGTTTTTCCATAGGGCCTGGTTGCAATACTGCTGTCTTCAACACAGGAGAGTGCTCTGGGTTGGCTGGATCATGTATAATCACTGCTTGGGTAGAAGTATTGCTGGAGATCTGTTCCTGAGGCTGATTTGAAAATGATTCACGTGACTCCTTGCAGACTGTATTGGCGGGGTCTCAGAAAGGTAGCTAGCTTGTCCCAAGAGCAGTAAGCTAACAGTTGTTTGCAGTAAACCCATCCAAAGTGATGGTATGATATCTCCAATGTGTGTATGCTCAGCAAGCTATTTATATTTTTCTTTAAACTCTTCCTCTGAAATTTTTAGAGTATACTTAAAGCAAATCTTTATAGCATAAAGTTCATGTTGTAACCTGCAGGTGGGCATGGGGCTTCTCAAGAGATAGCTCTAGTTTGGAAAGCTATGGTTTACAACAGACAGAGCTTTTTGGTTTTTGAATCAATAAAGAATATACAATATTTCTGTCCACTCAAAATCAATAAGCAGTTGAATTCCGTAGCATACTAGTTTTTGGTAGTAACTTTTTAATTTTAGTGATTTACAACATGTATGTTTTTTTAATATCCATTGCTACCATCTTTCTAATGAACATTTCTATGCGCTTACCTGTGTGCCAATCATGGAAAGAGACAATAGTTTATGTGGTTGATGTTAGCATGCTTGTGGAATTATCACAGTGTTGAGAGGAGGAGAATAAAAACTCAGCTCCTAAAGAGACTCAAAACTCTCCCGCCCTCCTGGCTTGTTTTGGAGAAGCTGTATCTAAGAAGGGTCACCTTTCCCTTATTCAAGGTACAAGACTTTCCTCAGGGGTCCTTAAGATTCTGTGTATGAGATGGTTAGTGTGTGGGTATAAGGTGTGTATGGTGTGTGCATGTGGCATGTTTGCGTTTATGTGTTGGACACATGGTGTCTTTTCTGTGTGTTTTGTGTGGGTGTGCTTGTACGTGGTACATTGTATATGTGATATGTTGTAATTATAGGTTTGCATGTTATGTGTTCAGTTGTATGTCTGTTGTGTTGTGTGTGTTGTGATGTATATGTAGTATATATTGTATGCATGTGTGCTGCTGTGCATGGCATGCATGTTGTTTGTGATACATACATGTGGTAGGCTGTATGTATGTGTGGTGTAATGTTTATATTTTGTATGTGTGTTCTGTGGTGTGTGTGTGTGTGTGTGTGTGTGTTGTATGTAGCTGATAGTGTGTGCCAGAGACTGATATTGGGTTTTTCTTCCATCTCTTTCCATCTTGTTTTCTCCATCTTGTTTACTTTTGAGGCTGGTCTCTCACTGAACCTTGGGCTCATCCATTCTGCTAGGCTGACTGGCCAATCCTCTTCAGGGATCTTCCTGGCCTGCCTCTCTATTACTGGGGCTAAGGGGATATGCCACCATATCTGTGTTTTTACACGGGTCCTCATGCCTTTGTGTCAAGCCCTTTAGCAACTGAGCTATCCCTGCAGACTCTCCTTAGGGACATTGTATCTTTGGAAGCTAGGCATGCAGTTGAGAAGTGAAATACCAATTGTTTTTTTTTTTTTTCTGGAAGAAGACAGGGATAAGGGACCATGCCCAGCTTTTACCCTAACTCCACTTTGCATCTTCTCTTTAGCTTATATTTGAGAAATGTTCCCTGAATCACCAGTCAGACAGTTCTTTGGGTACAGGAGATTGGCTTCTTATGATTTCATTATATGATGTTCTGTGCACCCGTCTATACACTGACTGGCTGCTAGTGCAACTTCTATAAGTTATTCTTTTCAGTTCAAGTGAGAATTAAGATAACAATATTGAGGGGGAAGAAAAGAAACTTCACTGAAGGCAGTTGAGTCCCTAAGCCTGGAAAACCTGGATAATTTACAAAATGTAAAGCAAAGATTTTAGCCTTTTCTGAAACAGAAACATGGCTTGTTGAGATAACATCAACAATTTGCTTTTAATGCTTCTTAATTTACGCCTTGCCTCTGAACCCCGTTCAACTTACAACAATTAGAGCCATACTTTGATTTGCTTTGCAATGTGAACTTTGCAATAGCAGTATGTATCCATTATGGATTCTCAGAGAGCCTTTCAGTGGGTTCAGCCCGAGGCTGCCCTCCCCTTTCACACTCTCCCCTTCCTGTGTCAGGCGGGCCTATTAGTCAGGGATTTTATTTTACCACCTCAAAATTGCTAAGGCAACCTTGTCATTGTAATTTTCATGCCCTTTCTTTTTCTTTGTTCTTTATGACAGTGAGATCTTACCTCCACCGTCTTCTGCCATAGGTTAATAGCTTGGAACAAAGTTCAGTTAGAGCCTCTAACATACACAGAACGCATAGATGAAAAATAAGTAGGCAAGTGTGTTTTATTCATGTACTGATTTTTGAGTCTTCCCATGAGTGAAAATGAATTCGTGTATAAGACAAGGGCCCTCAAGCACGCATCCATGTGATTATCCACAGATCCAGGCTACACTGGTACTACTGTGTTGTTCTAGAAGGCAGTCATGTGACACTTGCAGTGCTCTGGGAAGTTCTTGCTCCAGCTTTCTTTCTCTTAATTGTGTTATCTAACTAGAATGTCAAAATCCAAGAAGAACCCTTGGTGATGTATAGAAATTTACAATTGAAACTCATCATTTTAAAGGTTTTCACACAAAAAGTGTTAGTTCATTTCCATCTACTGCATTAATTCAATTAAAATCACCTTTGCTAATGGGTCAAAGCCATGGGTCACTGCTGATTATTTTTTTATTTTCTATTCAAGCTGCTGTCTGTTCAAGGTCATTCTAAAGCATGTGGAAGAGAGATTTTTTTTCCCAAGGAAACAAGTAGCAGTAGTGCAAATTTATCAGCTGGATTATTGGAAAATAAATATATTGACACCATTGAACATTATCAACAATCCCATTACCATGGCTCCCTTCTCCTCTACTCAATGAGCTGTTAAAAGACACAATTTGTTGTACTATGCTGCTAACAAGAAATAAATAGCATGCAGCAGGTGCCACGCAGGAAGGCACTGAGTGTTATTGTACTAACTGTGCCTGACTAATTCTAGCCAAAACAACAATTCTGCATTCAATAAAGGAAAGAACAGAATCATTTCGCAGAGATCTGCTCCTGGTTGTTTGTCATGTCAGGGTTAGAGTTGGGACTAGAACCAAGTGAAAGACATTTATAAGATACCCACATTTATAAGATACCCCATGCAGAGAACTCTGTGCATCACACCAAATGGATGATAACCCTATGTGGGTGATTTAAAAGATTGGATAAGCACATAGTCCTTTGAACACACCTGTGGGATTTGTTGAGCTTCCATGAGCATATAGTGAATTTGTGTTCAACACAGTATTGTTGAAAGAACCATGTGACTGTCTTGTGATGAGCTGACACTCTATATCAGATTTGTGTAGATTAATAATAACATACAGCTCTTGAAAGACCCTACAAATTTAGGCAAAAAGATGAGGTTGACATGCATAGACACATGTACAACACACACACACACACTATATGCATAGGCACATAACCCAAAACACACATACACACAACACATACTACACACATACACAAAACACATACTACACACTTACACACAACACACAGACTACACACATACACAAACACACATATATACACATGCATACATACATACATACACACAACACACACTACACACCATATACACAATGCAACACACACACAACACACCCACACAAACAAGAACAAAGCTGCAGTTACAGGCTGGGGAGACAACGCAGTGGGGAAAGCACTTGCTGTGCCAATGTGAAGGCAGAGTTCGGACCCCAGACACTGGTGAGGAGGGTTCTCACTGGGACTCAGGCTTTATCTAGAGTTTGGAGGGGGGCAACAATATCAGGTGTTGGCCTAATAGATAAGTAACAGGTAAGTGGTTAGAGCCTCAGTGAAGAAGCCCACATTCAGGAGTGATTCTGGAACTCCAACACGACTATGCGCACCAGATTTGCTGAGAGGGGCCCAGAGACAGGAACGCCCTGAACAGGAGCCCTGCAGGCGGCTTTTCTGGAAAGAAAAGTTACCTTATTAAAAATTCATTTTACATTTGTTCTCATATTTCTAGATTTGTTCTGATGCGAAGAAGAATTTTGTCAAGGCAATGAGCACATCAGAAACCATGTTTTTTTTTTTTTTTTTTTTTTTTTTTTAATTTGCAATAAACCTAAGGAACGTTTCCATAAAAACCCAATTAGTTAACATCTGAGTTCAGGTTTTGTACAACCTGGAGTCCCCAAGTCCAGTTGAAGAGGTTTGCTTACACAAACACGGTCAAATAAAAAGAAAAGAGAAAATAAATCCAGTCCATTTTTGTTGTGAGCTCACAATTCATCCCCCCTCCTTGGCCCTTACAATCTTACATGCCAGTGTCTTCTGCTAGAGTCCCTGGGATTTGGAGTGGAGGGTAAAAGAAAGTGAGAGAAGAAGATCCATTTTTTTTTCTGAGGTGGCATGTTACACTCTTGGGACTGTCCAAGTTCTGTTTGCAATGGACTGGTGGCTCCCTTAGCAGTCTCCTTTTAATTCTAGTAATAAAGCACAAATAATAACAAATATTAAAGATTATAACGAGTTACTCTATGGGCACAGACATGTATGCTTGTATAGTATTTTGTTTGGGGCATTATAATTCTTTGATAAAGGGTCGCCAATAGCTTTCTTTTGGGGGGGGTCTTTTTGAAACCCTGTAGCCCCAGCTGTCCTGGAACTCACTCTGTAGACCAGGCTGGCCTTGAATTCACAAAGATCTGCCTGCCTCTGCCTCCCAAGTGCTAGGATTAAAGGTGTGCGCCACCACACCTGGCTGCCAATAGCTTTCTAATGTGGTCAGTAGAGTCTCCTGACATAAGGAGGCATCAAGGCTACAGTGTCAGCTGTGTGTCATACCCTGACAGGGAGCTGCCCATATATTGAATTGGGATTTTTTTTCCTTTCTGGGTGTACATTTATCAGGCTGCCACTGCTGCACTATATCTTCTTTGACATGTAGACATGTAACACAAGAAGTCGGTAGTAAAGCTTCAGAGACCCTTTCTTTCCAGTGGTTTGTATAGTGCTCTCTGACACCATGAAGATCAGCTGTTGATTTGCAGTGCAGGGTCTCAGCTTAATCTTCATGCTCTTATAATGCTGCATCTTCAGCAATAGGATCTTACTGTCCATTTCTTGTGTGCACCCAAAGTTAGAGGCAAAGGGCCTTTGCTTTGGGGGCCTTTAAAGCCTCCCTCGCTAACAGCCCTTGGTAGGGCAGCCCAGAGCTGGCATTGAAGCCTTTATCTACCAATGCTTTTAATTTAACTGAAGGGCAAAATTGCATCCTAGAGGGAGGAGGCGAATTCCTCCCCCCTCTGTTTTTCTAATTGTCACCACAATCAGAAAAGCTTCTCTTGTGTCCCATACCCCTAAATCCAGATTTATAGTTTTCCAGAAGTCAGGAGATATCAAATACCTATAAATGGGAACCCAGATGAAGGGGCTTACCACACCCTTTCAGACTGTGTCCTTCTGAACTGAATACTGCTGGTTCAAGGAAAAAGACCCCAGCATTTCCTGAGCCAAATTATCTTGTTATATGGGGAAAAAGTCAGAATTATCACTTGCATAATACAGAGAAACATGGAGAACAGTTGTGTCCATTTAAGCGAATTGAAAATTAACAACAATTCTGTATCCCTAATTAGGTTAAACTATTCTGGAGAGAGCCGTACATTTTAATCTTATACAGGAGGCTTTTAGTTAATGCCATGAGACTTAGTAAAGTGTCCTGAGAGATTTGCCCCTAGTTATTATAATTTATGAAATATTCAATATTTATATCCATGTAGAGATCAACAGTTATTTTGAATATACCACTATAAAGTATAAAATTTGAAATGTCCTTGCAAGTCTTGGGGCAATTTCTTGATGACCAAATCTGTTCCAGATATTCAGAGATGTTGTGCATGGTTTTGGCAAAAAGCCTGCCTGTTCACTTGAAAGATGTTTTATTTAGTGGTCAAATGTCTTACATATAAAACATAACTAAATGCCAAAATGAATAGCTCCCTGGAGCAGAAATAATCATTCCTTTTAGATAACTACTATCCTTGAGGATCAAGAACCCTATTGTGATTTAACAATCTTAGCATACATGGCCATTTATTTATCAGCAAGTAGAATACCAAAAACCTTGCCTCAGGTTTCAAAGGAGTTTACTTGTTACACTCAAGAAGAGGCCATATGTAGTTAGTAGAACATTGAAATGATAACTATGTCATTCCATTAGTTATTTTTAATATAGACATTGTGTAGTATGATAGAAGTGGCAATAGTTTTTGTTGAAGTTAGTTCATCCCTTAACTGTTCTCATCTTTACAATGTCTTAAACCTTAGATGTGAAAAAATAGAGGTATATATTTCAAGGTATATCTGTGGCAATAACAATTATTTTGTTCTGTTTATTGACCAGTTACTCAATTTTCATATAAACATTTGGTGTTAGAAAACACAAATAAGGGAAACCATATATCATTTGTTTCTATGACATTGTGTCACCTCATTAAGCATGAAAGCCTCCAGTTCCATCGATTTGCCTACAAAATTCAGGAAAACATCCCTTTTTGATGCTGCATAGTACTCTGTCATATAAATGCATCACATCTTCATTATCCACACATCAGTTGAAGGACACATCAGCTGCTTCCAGCTCTTTGCTATTGTGAAAAAAGCAGCAGTAAACATGGCTGTGCACATATCTCTGCTCTAGGATGCATCCTTTGGGTATATACCCAGGAGTAGTATAATTGAGTGAAATCGTAGGTTCATTTTTAGTATTTTAAGTGTTCTCCACACTGCTTTCCATAGGGGCTGTATGAGTTTGCAATCCCACCAGCAATAAATAAGTGTTCCCCTTTCTCCACACCCTCTCCAACAATTACTGTCATTTGTTTTCTTGATCATAGCTAATCTTACCAATGTAAGCTGAAACCTTAATGTGGTTTTGATTTGCATTTCCTTAATTACTAAGGAAGTTGAACAGCTTAAAAAAATTTTTTTTTATTAATTTTTTTTTATTTATTTCCGTATGTGTATGAATGTATTGTCTGCATGCAAGCCTGTGCACCCGTGTCGTGCAATGCCGCGGTGGTCAGAAGAGGGTCTCGGATTCCCCTGGAACTGGAGTTCTCCTGGAACTGGAGTTAAAGACGGCTCTCAACTGCCATGTGGGCACTGGGGATCAAACCCGGGTCCTCTGCAAGAGCAGTTGGTGCTCTTAACCGCTAGGCCATCTCTCCAGCCTGGAAGTTGAACAGTTTTTAAGGTGTTTCTGACCCATCTTAATTTCTTCTGTTGAGAAGTCTCTGTTCAGATCTTTAGCCCATCTTTTAATTGGATCATTTGTTTTCTTGGACCTTTGTTCTTTGAATAGTTTATATATTCTGGATGTTAAACCTCTGTCAGATGTATCACTGGTGAAGATTTCCTCCCATTATGTGTGTTTTCTTCTCACTTCTTTGATTGTTTCTTTTGCTATAAAGAAGTTTTTTAGTTTAATAAGTTCCCACATGTTGATTGTGGACCTTAGTTCCTACACAACTGCTGTCTGATTTAGAAAGTCTTTTCTTGCACCTATATGTTGTAGGCAGTAACCAACATATTCAGAGTTTCAAGTTTCACACTGAGCTCTGTAGTAGAGATGAAAATCTGGTATAGTAATTACCCCTGCATTACTCTTTTTTGCTCAGAGTTGCTTTGGCTATCCAAGGTCTTTTGTTTTTCCGTATGAATTTTAGAATGTTGTTTTTGCTACTTCTGTGAGAAAAATTGATGGAGATTTTGATTGGGATTGCATTGAATATGTATATTAATTTGGGAAGGATGGTCATTTTTACTATATTAATTCTTCCAATCCATGAACATGGGAGATCCTTCCATTTTCTTAAGTCTTCCTCAATCTCCTACTTCAAAGATTTAAAGTTTTCATTGTAAAGATCTTTAATATCTTTGGTCAAGTTTATTGATCTACTTTTTTTTGAGGCTATTGTAAATGGAAGGGTTTCCATGCATTCCTTCTCCAGTTGCTTGTTGTTGGCATGTAAGAAGGCTACTGATTTTTTAGATTAATTTTGTAATGTGAAACTTTACTGGAACTGTTAACCATTTCTAGGAGTTTTCTAATGGAATTTTGGGGATCTCAGGTATATCATGTCACTGCAAAAAGGGATAGTTTGACCTCCTCTTTTCTGATTAGTATTCCTTTAATCTTCTCTTGTCTTATTGCTCTAGCAAGAGTTTCAAGCATTATATTAAAAAGGAGGGGAGATAGTGGGCAAACTTCCCTGGTTCCTAACTTTAAGGGGAATACTTCTAGGTTTTCTCCATTTAAGGTGATGTTGGCTGTGGGTTTGTTGTATATAGCTTTAATTATGTTGAGGAATGTTTCCACCAGTCCAGTTCCCTCTAGGACTTTAAATATAAAGCCATGTTTTATTTTACCAAAACCCTTATCTGCATTAATTGAGATGATCATGTGGTTTTTATCTTTGGGGTCATTTATATAATTTATGACATTAATTGATTTATGTATGTTGAACCATCCCTGAATTTGTGGAATAAAACCTACTTGATCATGGTGAATAACCTTTTTGTGATGTGTACCTGTATGAAATTTGCAAGGATTTTGTTGAGAATTTTTTTTTTTTGGTCTTTTCGAGACAGGGTCTCCCTGTAGCCCCAGCTGTCCTGGAACTCACTCTGTAGACCAGGCTGGCCTTGACCTCACAAAGATTCACCTGCCTCTGCCTCCCAAGTGTTAGGATTAAAGGCATGCGCCACTACGCCCGGCTGTTGAGAATTTTTGCATCTATATTCATTAAGGTTATGGGCCTATAGTTTTCTTTGTTACTTGTATCTTTTCCCGGTTTTGGTATTAAAAGTGATGCTGGCTTCATAGAAGGAATTTGGGAGGCTAACTTCTGCTTCTATTCCTTTAAATAACTTAAGTAATATTGGTTGTAGGTCCTCTTTATCCATCTGGGCCTGGGCTTTTTTCAGTTGGGAGATTTTGTATTACCGATTCAATATCTTCCTATGTTATGGGTCTGTTTAAACAGTTAACCTTTTCTTGGTCAAGCTTCGGTGAGTCCCATGATTTCAGATATTCATCCATTTCATTTAGATTAACAAAGTTAGCAGAGTATAGATTTTTAAAATATTCCTGCATAATGCTTCAGATCTTTTTATTATCTGTTGTAATGTTTCCTCTTTTGGCTCTAATTTTTATTAATTTGGAGTTGTTCTTCCTTTCTTTTGGTTAGCTGGGCTAGGGGTCAGTCTATCTCTTACCTTTCAAAGAACCAGCTCTTAGATTCATTGATTCTTTGTATTTGGGGGGGTTCTATTTCATAAATCTCTGCTCTAATTTTTGTTATATCTGCTTGTCTTTTAGGTTTGGGAGTCATTTGTTGTCTTTCAACTGTTTTGAGTTGCAACATTAAGTCATTTATTTGTGCTCTTTCTGTTTTTTTTTAAATATAGGCATTTAGAGCTATAAATTTCCCCCTTAGGATTGTTTTTAAAGTGTCTCAGGGGTTTTGTTGTGTTGCATCGTCGGTTTTGTTCAATTCTAGGAATACTTTTATTTCTTTCTTAATTTATCCCTTGACCCATTCATTGTTCAGGAGTGTATTGTTTACTCTCCATGAGTTAATGTATTTAGTGGGGCATTTTTGGGTGTTGATATTAAGCTTTATTGAAGTATGATCTGATAAACTACATAGAATTATTTGAATTTTTTTTTATCTGTTGAGATTTGTTCTATGTCCCAGTATGTGGTCGATTTTGGAGAAGGTTCCATGGGGTGCTAGATAGAAACTATATTCTTTGGTGTTTGAGTGGAATACTAGGTAGATGTTTGTGAGGTCCATTTTTTGTATTGTATTGTTCAGTTCAGATGTGTCTCTGTTTATTCTTTGCTCGATTGACCTGTCTAATGGACACAGTGGGGTGTTGAAGTCTCCTACTACTGGTGTACTAGAGTCAATCTGTGCCTTAAAGTCCTATAAAACTGTGTTTATGAAGTTTGGTGTATATAAATTAATGATTGTGATATCTTCATGGTTAATTGTTCATTTGATAGGAATGAAATGACCCTCTTCATCTCTTCTGATTAGTTTTAGTTTGAAGTGTATTTTATCTGATATTAGAATAGCAACTTCTGCCTGTTTCTTAGTGTCATTTACTTGTATTATTTTTTCCATCCTTTCTCCTTGAGATAATGTCTGTATTTAAAGGGGAAATGAGTTTCTTGAAGACAACAAAAAGATGGGTTCTGTTTCTTAATCCATTCTGCCAGTCTATGTCTCTTAACTGGAGAATTCAGTCCATTGATATTTAAAGTTATTGTTGAGAGATTTATATTACTTCTGATCATTTTGGTTTCTGGTCCATTCTTGCCCTAAGTTTTTAGTTCCATAATAATAATTTCATTTATTTTCTGTTGCTGGTTGGTTATAGTCATTTCTGACTATAACCCTCTGCTCTTTGTATTGCTTCAAATATTCTCTGAAGGGAGACTTTCTTGAGAATTCTTTCAGGTTATGTCATAGAAGAGTTTCCTTGCTCCTTCAATTATAATAGATATTTTAGCTGGATAAAGTATTCTGGATTGACAACTATAGTCATTTAGAACTGGGAATACTGTATACCAAGCTCTTCTAGCTTTCATAGTCTGCAGTGAAGAATCAGCTGTAATTCTAATAGGGTTTCCCTTATAAGTGACTTGTTTTTCTTTTGCCGCCCTCAGTATTCTCTCTTTGCTTTGAACATCTAGTGTTTTTACTATGATATGGCATGGGGAATTTCTTCTCTTGTTCTGTCTACTTGGTGTTCTTTTTGCTTCTTGTAATTTTATAGGTATCTGTTTCTTTAATTTGGGAAATTTTTCCTCTACAATTCTGCTTAAAATCTGAACAACATCTTTATCCTGTGAATCTTCTTCCTCTTCTATTCCTATGATTCTTAAGTTTGGTCTTTTCATAGTATCCCACAGTTCCCAGTTATTCCATTCTTGCTTTTTTTTTTTTTTTTTTTTTCAAGACAAGGTCTCCCTGTAGCCCCAGCTGTCCTGGAACTCACTCTGTAGACCAGGCTGGCCTTAAACTCACAAAGATCAATCTGCCTCTGCCTCCCAAGTGCTAGGATTAAAGGCGTGCGCCACCACGCCCAACCTCCATTCTTGCTTTAAAAATTTTTTTCATATTCTTTACTTGATCGATCCAGTTCTTCCATGTTGTCTTCCGGTCTTGATATTCTGTTTTCTACTTCATCTATTCTGTTATTGGGACTTTCTCCCATCTTTTCTCAGTGGTTTGTGGAGTGTTGCTCTTCTTTTTTCATTTCAACTTGAATTTTCTTCAAAGTTTCTAGTATTTTGTAATTTGTAATTCCATCTTGCAGTTTATCATTGTCTTCTTTTTAATTTATCCTATCTTCTTTATCTTTCATTTATTTATATATTAATTATTTAATTTTTTTGAGACAGTGTCTCCTTTTAGCCCCAGCTGGCCTGGAGCTCACTATGTAGACCAGGCTGGCCTTGAACTCACAGAGATCTGCCTGCCTCTGCCCCTATGTGTCATGAGTGCTGGGATTAAAGGCCTGCACTACCATGCTCAGCCTGGTTCTTTAGATTTCATTTTTTTAATTTCTTTAATCATGTTTATAATGGTTCTTTTAAGATTAATGTCTTGGGTTACATCTAAGGAGTCTTCACTATAGGATTCTTCAGTAGGACTAGTAGTGTTTGGTGGAGGTTTATCATTTGGATTTTTCATATTATTGTTTTTGTGTTATGCTTTAGGCATTTGGTTTTGTTGTTTTGTTCTTGTTGTTGGTTGTGGGTTCTGGTGTGGAGTTTAGATGTTTGCTGAGCTGAAGGCTGATTTTGCTTATTTTTCCAGGTGTTTTGCTGACTACTTAATTAGCATACAGGTGTGGATAGTTTAGGTCCCAAGGTCTCATCTCTAGCCCAAGACTGGATAGACCAGCACCCCTCACCTAGTCAACAAACAGCTCCCCCAATGGCTGGAGCTATGCGATACCCTAGCAGGCCTGAACCCCAGGCAGCAGAACCTGCACCCTGAGGGTCCCTGGTGCACCCGGCTTTGTGGGTTTGAAGGTCACCACACCCTCGCTGCTGTGCAGCTGAAATCCCCCTCACCAAAGTGGGGCAAGCTCGTCACCCACCCAGAAAATTGCAGTTAGAGAACCACCACATGCCACCCGGGTCTGCCCACTGGACCTCCAGGGCCAGCTGCCAAGGTCTCCACCTGGGTCAACTGGGAGGGAGGCCCAGCCCAAGCCAGGGCTGTCTCTGCTGTCTCTCGATGCTGAACTGTAGTCATGAAATGGTCCATTTGCCCTCAGGATCACCATGGTGCCTCCCAGTACTCTTGGGGGCACATAAGTTCCCCTCCCCCAACTTTGTCTTAGCTGCCCACTGCCGGGGAGCCACCATCTTAGTTCCCAGAAACTGTTTTATAATGTTGTGGACCACAGAACTTCTCTCAGAGACTTTTCTGGGAGCCTTTAATTTATAGGTAACACCTACCAGGGGTGGAGGGAATTCAGCCTTAGGGCCAAATTGACACCAATCTCCAAAGCAGTTGAAAGTGTGTATGTGTGTGTGTGTTGGATCTATGGATTGGTCTGTGTATATGTGTTGTGTCTGTGTATTATGTTTTGTGTGTGCATATGCATGCTATATTTATGTATTGTGTGCATTTTCTGTCTATACATATGTGTATTATATGTGTTTTGTGTGTGTGCTATATCTGTGTATATGTGTGTATTGTGTGCATTTTCTCTGTATATGTGTTGTATCTGTGTATTGAGTGTGCTATATATGTACATGTGTTGCGTCTGTGCACGATGTGTTTTATGTGTATCTGTGCATTGTGTATCTGTATTGTGTGTTTATATATATATATATATATATATATATATATATATGGTGTTATGTGGTTGTGTATTTGTGTATGTATTTATGTGTACAGTGTGTATATGTGTGTCTAATTTTTCTGTTATCTCCAAATTTAAATTTTTAAATACTCTGACATCTGTAAAATTACGACTGAAAAAAAGAGACTGCTGTAGAGAATTCTCCCCAAGAGAAGGGACTTAGGACAAGAAGACTCACACAAAAATGAGACTAGCTGTTTATAGACTAGAGTCTCTAATAAAGAGGTGAGTGTCAATATCATTTTAATTAAGCCATACCAGATACTCAGGGATACTTTGGGAGCACACTGACCACTCACTTTCAACTTCTCTTAATAACCACAAACATTTGATGACTGAAGTTGGTGGGAAGGAGAGAGAACTAATAAAACAAATTGATAGAGCTGGGAACTCTTGATGCATCACAGGTGTGACATAGACTTTCACAGACAAAACTTCTCAGATCTGTCTAAATTCTTCTAAGTTTGCTACAAAAAATTAACCGGGCTAATAGCTGAGGTGAACCAGATGGTCCTAAGTGTAAAGAGAGATATATGGAACACAGATCAGCACAATGGCTTTGAATTTTAATGGACATGGTGAAAATCACAGAAAGAAACTTCTAAGAACTGTGCCCCAAGAGACGTGGCAACTTGTCCCAAGACATAAACCCAATGAGACTGGGCCAGACAGTAAGATCTGTCTCAGACATGGAGCATTTGTGTGGCCATCTCATAAACCCAATGAGACAGGACAGACAGTAATATCTGCCTGAGAGATGGTTTCTGTGGTCATCTCATAAAGGGGAAATCATTTAATAAATTCATTCTTGACATTTTTAAATAATGGATTCTGCTTTCCAAAAGCTTGCAGTGAGACAAACAGAAATTCAGATATAAAATAATGAAGTTGACTCTCACATCATTAAAAAAAAATACCCCTAGGGGCCTGAGACATGGTTCAGTGGTTAAGAGCACTGACTGGTCTTGCAGAAAACCCAGGTTCAAATTTCAGCCAACACATTGTGGCTAACAGCCATCTCTAACCCCTGTTCCAGGGGATCTGATGCCCTCTTCTGACATCTGCAGACACTGCATGACATGGGTGCACTTACATGCAGGCAGGCAGGCAATAGACTCATACACACAAAATAAAAATAATAAATAAAATATTAAAAAATGATCACCAAATGTAGCAAAGAACAAAATATAAATAGTACAACCTGTAAGACTATTTGGAGAAAGTAGAAAGGTGAGCCTTCATGTTGTTGAGCTAAATGATAGATTCTTAGATAGGCTACAAACAGATAAATGAGAGTTCATTAAGATAAATCTATTAATTGTGCTGTAGATGCATGTGCAACTGTTCATGTATGTATGTATGCATATATGCAGTAGGGTGCATGTGTGTGGGAAAATCCAGCTTAAATTGCAGGCTAGCTTCCAGCTAGCATGCTTCAGGGCACTGCATGGCCATGGCTGAGGGTCTGACCCCATCCCAAGAAAAAGCAAGCAACGTGGCCTAGGTGCATGATGCTGGGTGGGGCAACGGTTTGCATTGGTGCAGAGTTGGGGGACTTATAATTGGTCCTGGGAACTGACATCATTTAGTTTAAAAAAGCAGGCCGTAGCAAGGAATAAATTTAAATTTCATAATAACATCATCACGGAATTCCCAGCCGTTATTTTATATTAATTATTGCGTGCATACAGGATAAGGTAGGCCTGCATTTAGTTCTGGTGGCCAGTGGGTTGGAAAAAGATTCCCCTGTGGGCCACCAATCTGGGTAGTTGGTGTTGTGAGTGGACACTGACTGAAGGGAGGCCAACAGCCATCAGCCTGAAATTCCTGTCCAGGGCTCAGCAGTGTCTGGGCAGGTGAGAGGTCACGGCTAAGAGTGGAACACATGTCTTATGGGTCCAGGCTAAGGGTCTGAGTTGGAAGTACCATCCAGGCCAGACTACAGGAAGTAGCCAGCTGGCCCCTGGTCCAAGGGGTCAGCTCCCCACAGTGTCCACAATGCGGGCTCTGTGTTCCCATTCCCCTTAGCAGGGCTGCGTGGTCCCTGTTCACCATAAAAAGAAAGCTTCCTACACATGTTTGTATGCATATATGCAGGAGGGCACAAGTGCACATGTGTGCAGGAAGCCAGAATTTGACTTTGAGTATCTTCTGCTATCACTTTTCACCTTGTTTTTTGACACCTGCTTTCTCACTGAGCCTGAAACTCACTCATTTGGTGAGACTAGGTGGACAGTAAGCAGAAGGTTCTCCTGTGTCTGCTTCCCAGCTCAGGGGTCATGGACATGCTTCCACACCAGCTTCTCAGTGCATGCTGTAGAGATCTGAATTCTGGTCCTCGGGCTTACAGAGCAAGCACTTTACTGACTGAGGCATCCCTCTTGCCCCTTATCAAAAAACAAACAAACAAACGAACAAAAAACAACAAAAAAAAACTTTACATATCCAAGGACAATACAAAGACAGTGAAAGTACAGAACATACAATGGCCACAACAATTTCCAAAGTAGGAAGAAAAAAATTGAGGTGATTTTTTCCTCTAAAATATAATAAATCCCCGCTGGGTGTGGTGGCACATGCCTTTAATCCTAGCACTTGGGAGGCAGAGGAGGAGGATCTTTGTGAGTTCGAAGCCAGCCTGGTCTACAGAGTGAATTCCAGGACAGCTGGGGCTACAGGGACCCGGTCTCAAAAAAGACCAAAAAATTAAAATATTATATATATATATATATATATGATATAATATTAGAAATATATATTATATATTAAGTATATCTAATATATATAGATATAATAGATATATAATATATATGATATATATATACGATTATATATAAATCTACGTCTAATCTCTCCTCTCCGATACTCTCATTAGGGAATATATATATTCCCTAATATGGAATTGGACCCCCTTGGTGGGGAAGAATGAGATCCCGGAACAGTTATATTCAAATAAGAACATTCAGCCCATGACGAGTCTGGCACCACACGGCAACAGGAAAGTTTGGTCTCTTCAGGACACTGTGTTGGGACAATTAGTTACCCATATGGACAAAAAGTAAAAATAGATCCTGGTGACAGGATAAATTCCAGGTGGCTCAAAAACCTCAATGTGAAAAGCAAAACTTTGAAAAGGATACTGTCAAAAATAAGAATATTTTTATGACCTCAGATTGAGAAAGGATTTTATAAAGGAAAAGATTAACAAGTTTGGGATCACTGAAACCCCAAAAGGTACCATGAACAAAAAATGACCCAGGGGAAAAGGGGAGATATTAGAAAAATTAGCCACCAAAACATAAACATTTAGGACTTAATCTTATCTCAGAGCAGTGGTGTGTGATTGTAATCCCAGCATTCAGGAGGCTGAGGCAGAAGGATCTCTGCCAGCTGAGGCCAGCCTGGGCTAAGTAGTGAATTCCAGGTTAGCCTAGCTTATAGAATAAGATTGTGTCTCAAAAGACAAAACAGCCAAACAACAATAGAAATCTTTAATGCTGTAACTCATGAATGACAATAGTTAAATGAACAAAGAAACATTTATCAGTGAGCATTTTTTAAAATTATGAAAAAAATAACATCATCACAAAGGAACATCAAACACAGATTTTACAAAATCACTTTCATAGAACAGTGTTTTGGTTATTGAAATATTGGTGGGAAAAGCATAGTTTGGTGTGCCTGCAGTCAAGATTCAAAGGAATGTGAATCTTCATAATTTATATATCCAGGCCTTACCATAACTTACCCCCCCCCCTTTTTTTTCCTATCTGCCTGCCTCTGCCTCCCGAGTGTTGGGACCAAAGGCATGTGCCACCACACCCAGCCTAAGGTGATTCCTAGCCATCATGTGGGTGCTGGGAATCAAACCCTGGTCCTCTGGAAGAGCAGTCAGTGCCCCCAACTGCTGAGCCATCTCTCCAGTCCCACCATAACTCGTCTTTAGAAATAAATTCACAGTGTGTTCTGAATGAATGGAAGGCTCTGTTCCTTTAAGTCACACTCCCATACCTGAGGGTCCAGGCGTCATACAGGAGACACCTGAAGGATATTGGCAATCGGCTTCCTAGGACTTGGACAGGCATTTAGTGTGCGCCTTCTCTGAGCTTACCTTACCTCTTCAGTGACTGTGTATACATTTATTTGTTTTGTATTTGCATGTGTCTACACCACAGTGCATGCATGGGAGTCAAAGGTAAACCTGAAGGAGCCAAGTCTCTGTCACCGTTGGGTCTCTCCTTCCATCGCTTTGGTTCTGGAGATGGAACTCTGGTTGTCAGCCTTGGCTTTACCCCACAGAGCTGTCTCACTGGCTCTACATTTTGGACTGTTGATAAACCACCTCCAAACAAAGTGGCTTATAATGGTCACCACTTTATCTGTGTCTTGGTTTCCTTGAGAGGCCAAGATGGCTGACAGACTGTGGACTGCTGAGGCTGTGGACTGCTAGGGCCATTCACCATGTGGCTTTATCCCTTCCCAATCTTGGCCTAAAATTGTAATATTCTGCTTACCAGAAAGGCAGAAGGTAGAGGTGCTGTTCAGAGGAATCTCAAAAGCAGTCCAGCGAGAATGGAGTAGAAGAAGTTAGCTGCACAGCCAATACTCTGGGGACTCCATAATGCATTTTGGAAGATTTACTTATTTTTCACCAGAATAACAGAGGGAAGGAAGAGAAGTTGCCACACTTGCTTTTTTTTTGTGATTTTGGAAATTTTTTGGGATTAGGGATGACCTGAGAACCCATTTTCGTGAAGTCAAGAGGGCTTCCTTTATTTAATATTCTAGGTGGACTTTGGCTGGAAGTATTTAGCAGTGACTACTGGAATAATTTCTGAGAATGCTAAAAGGTACTGGGTGTTAAAGAGGGGCTGGGAAAGAAAGGAGGCAAGCTGGAGCTCCTGGAAAACCTACACGGCTGCCGTTGGACAACTGAGGTGGTGAACTTCACTGTCTCCAAGTTCTATGTATAGTGTAAGAGAAAAGAAAATATAATCAGAGCCAGGAATCTAATTCAAATCAGAATCTCTGTACACTTGACACTCATAAGTTATCCTAGTTGAGCTCTGTAGTGACGACACTAAATATTTATGGGAGACATCTTAAAATGAGAAAGAGCACTATTTTGGCTTCCTGTGAAAAAGAATTTTCTACGATGTTATATCGTTTGTTCGTGCAATGGTCTCTCAAGCTTTAAGCCCATCCAAGCAAAGGCTGGCTCTCTAAACAACATAAACGGCAGAGTCGATGGTCTAATTTCGAGAACAGGCCAGCCAGGTAAGGAGCTCCCATTGAATAAAGCAGTTGAGTTGAAGCAGGTGAAGAAGCAAGAAGGTGGACATGGAAGAGTTTTCAGGGTCTCAGTGCTTCCAGTTGCAATATCTTTTCAGACGTCTAAGACGGAATGGCTGGATTCTTTTCAAGGAAAATATATTTTCAGCCTTAGCCTGAGGTCTTTATGTCCTCATAAGTGCCTTTGGCTATTTGTCTGCTTTTCTTCTGATTATGGGTCTATATTATGAAAAATTTACCTGGGTGTGGTGGCGCACCCCTTTAATTCTAGAACTCGGGAGGCAGAGGTAGGTAGATCTTTGTGAGTTCAAGGCCAGCCTGGTCTACAGAGTGAGTTCCAGGACAGCTGGGGCTACAGGGAGACCCTGTCTTGAAAAGACACACAAAAAAATGAAAATTTGTTATACAACAATATCCCATCTTGGTACCTGTTTATTCAAGTTTTTTTTTTCTTCTGCAACTGTAAACGTCTCAATTTTCATATCTTTCCATTGCTTTTAATCAAGATATGAGAGTGATGGGATATGTAATAACAATACGTCATAATTTTGTTAAGGCTTAGAATTAGGGTTCATCCATACTATATTTCCTTTACTATATTTCACTTTAAAATACAAGGCCTGTGATGTCTGAAAACGTCCAGACCTGCTGTGGATTCTCTGAGACATTCCAGGTCATACTCTGCCACTTAGAAATGTTAGCTTTTGTTTGGTGGACAAAAAACTAAACTTAAGAATGCACTTGAGCTTCTTTTTCAAAAGTTGTTCTGTATGGAGATTAAAAGAAAGGAATGTAGGAAACATTGCAGTGAGCTCCCTCCTGCCCAGTCTTTCTCAGGTTCTTTGATACGGTATCCACAGTTCTCTATCAATGTGACAAATCGAAAGCAGTCCTGTTTGTCTCATGCTCTGTGGCTGCCCCCTTGCAGCCTAGCACTATGGGTTTAGCTCAAGAGCTTCAGGGTCTTGTGGTTTATTCTGCATACAAATATCTTTTTCTTAGTAGTTTATAAAACTGGATGTCACAGATACAGCTTCATGGGACATTGATAGCATGTTGGAAAACCCAAGGCAACAGCCTGGAATCAGTAAAGTATGCCTATGGCTTTACTATATTTGCACACAAGAATTTGAATACATTTAATTCAGATATTTGAATTTGTCCAGTATTTTGATATATTATATAGTTTATTTGTTGAGGGGACTCCTTAAGTTTTCTTATTTTCTTTGAAAGTTTTCATTCATGAAGAACTGTGCTATTATGTGATTTGGTTGTTGTCCAAATGCTGAAAAAATATACATATTATAAAGATTATACACATATACATATATATGTAAATATATGCATAAAATATATGTATTATACATATATACATGTACATATATTATACATATATACATGTATATGTATAATGTATAATGTACACATTACACATATATACATATACTTACATATATGTATAAGATATATGTATTATACATTATACATATATATACATGTGCATGTATAATGTGCAATATATATGTATACAAACACACTTGGCATGATTTAATCAGTGGTCTTTGTCCAACTCCAAGGAAGAGCACTTGATAATTGCAAAGGTGTGCTTTCAGCTTGTGTGTGGCAATGCCACTCAATGCCAGTCTCTGGTCCCTGGTTAATATCACTCCAGTGTGAGCCACACAGTGGCTTTTGCCGATCTGAAGTTAATGTTTATCAAGTACCCTTGTAAACTACAGATCCACAGTTTGAAAAATCAAGACCCAAGAAAATTTAAGGAGATGGAAACTATTTTAATAAGTTAGTCCAGAGCTGGAGACCGCAGCCAGGGCCTTGAATATAACAGCCAGTGTTTACCACTGGGCTGCATCTCCAGTCTAACATACTTATATTTTTGTTGTTGGTTTTTTGAGACAGTGTCTCCCTGTTCCCTCACCTGACCTGGAACTTGCTATGTAGACCAGACTGGTCTCAGTCTCCTGGAGATCTGCCTGCCTCTGACTCCAAGTACTGGGATTAAAGGCATGCACTACCAAACCTGGCTATGCTTTTATTTTTTTTAAGAAAAGGTTTCTTGTAACCTCAAGGTGGCTTTGCACTGAGGATGACTGTGAAATCCTGATCTTTCTGCTCACACCTTCCCAGTTCTGGGAGATTCAGATAGTTTTTTTTTTTTTATTATTTATTTCTGTATGTGTACGAATGTACTGTCTGCATGTAGGTCTGTGCACCCGTGTCGTGCAATGCCGCGGAGTTCAGAAGAGGGTCTCGGATTCCCCTGGAACTGGAGTTCTCCTGGAATTGGAGTTATAGACGGTTCTCAGCCGCCATGTGGGTGCTGGGGATCGAACCCGGGTCCTCTGCAAGAGCGGTCGGCGCTCTTAACCGCTAGGCCATCCCTCCAGCCCGAGATTCAGATAGTTTTAATGAAATGTCATGTCTCCTTGAATTATCTATTTATTCCAAATTCATTCTTTCTGGTCTAGTGTATCAGTTCTTTTCCCTGTACAAAAGAATTACAATGTTTGTGTTGTAGAGGTGATACAGTATCTGGAAGAGGTGAAAAGTCGTATAGAATCCTTGTAAAGCTCCCCCTGCACCAGATTCCTTAGGAGGGGCAAAAAGCTTCCAGGAATAAAGAAATGTCACTGAGAGCCCCATGCTCTGAGCCCATCGCCCAGTCGCTTTAGGCCCAGGTATCCTCCAGAGTTCCTTCTACAAATCTCTCTGGCAGTCTGCTCTTCAGAGCTGTGAAGAAGGCACATAAGGGCTGGGCATTGTCCCAGTCACTCCTTCTTTGTCATCTGCTGTTTGCTTCTCACCTAGTGGGTACTTCTATGCCTCAATTTCCCACATTTGATGACAATATCTCTCACTGTAGTTCATCACACAAAAAGATAATGTTGCAAAAATTTAAATTTTCTCTTTGGTTAAATTCTTCCACGCATGGGGTAGCTGACAACTCACATATGTACAGCCATACAGAAGCTCCTAATATTCGTGTATAAATCTAAAACCTAAAGTTTATTCTCCAGGATGGCAAGGCTTGAATACATTCCTGCCAGGTTTCCCAATCCCTCAATTTGTGGGAGTTGGTTTGGCAAAGCTGTCATTGGTAATGGGACCGTGATGCAGATGGGTCTTAGTGACTGTATGGGGGAGTGGGGGAGGGGAGATGCAGCCCTTCTTTGTTTTTTTAGGATGAAACAGAAAAATCTGCTCTCTCCTATGGAGGGGGGTGGGGAGTTGGTTCGAAACAAGGACTAAAATAAGGGCTCCCTGATCAGCTAGAAATTTCATTTCTCTTCCCACTTCACTAATATTTTTATACTTTGAAAAATGTAAGGATATTTTTGCACAGCGATGTTATCGACTTTGGAGGAATGGTAGTATTTTCCATCTTTAGTCAGGAGTAGATGAGTGGTGTTATCTATATCCTCCCTAACAAGTCATCTGCAGTTTTATTATAGGCATTTCAGGCACAAAAGCCAACAGTGAACTATCTTGTTCCATTCTTAAACAGAATGGAGACGATTGTCAGTGATGTGAGATACCCTCTTTATAGGGTGTAATCCAAAGGCTATGGAAGACAATACTTTGAGGATTATACTCCTTCTTTAATTGTCCATTTCTAATTAAAATTAGTGGCCATCATGGGACATGGATAAGAACAGGATTGTATCAATGTTACTTAAATGTGTTGATGTACAAATGTTTGATGATATCTGATTTATTATTATTATTATTATTATTATTATTATTTATTTGCGTGTATATACATGTGTATGCACAGGTCTGTGCACATGAGTATGGAAGCCAGAGGTCAATGATACTGTCTTCTTCAATTGCTCTTCATCTTATTTTTGATACAGTTTGGTCCCTCACTGACTTTGGAGACAGTTGCCTTGCCTCCTGCCCAGTACCCAGCACTATGGACATAGGCACAAGCCATAGCCCTGGGCTTTTTACATAGTCCCTGGGGATGTGAACTCTGTACCTCGTCTTTGCACAGCAGATACTTTACTGAGTATAAGGCGTCCTCACAGTGCTAGGATGCCAGCTTTCAACAGTGGGATGACATGTCAATGTAAGAGCCTAGAGCTATACTGAAGTGGAGACTGAATCATTGGAAACAGCCGTGGCATGGCAGAAGGGCAGGAAGACAGAACAGACAAAAAATTGGCCAGGTACACCTTGTGAGTATCAAAAGGTGTTCTGTTTCCCTGGGTGTCTCTTTTTACTACCAAGTCCCCAGATCGCACACTTAGATTTCACATCACCAAATTCATTTGCAGGGACTTTCTTCTCCTTGTCCACTTTGTTCACTGACAGGCATTCTAGTACTCTTTCTTGATTTACTTGGTGTGTCTAGGAAGGTTGGGTAGACCCATGTCTGAACAGATAACAGCACAGCAGCTTCAACAGGGGGCTGTTTGATAGCAGAATTTCCTTAAGTAAATAAAAGTTACTACATTACATAAATAACCACAATAGACAGTTACAAAGACAGTTTACAGAAAGCCCCTGATTACAGAAAATAAGATACAGACTATCTTTGGCTGGCTCTGAACTCATAACAATCCTCTTACCTCAAGCCCCCAAGTGCTGGGATTAACATATGATGAGACATCACATCTAGCTCTGATATCTTGATTAATATGGAAAAACATCTGTAAGATTTGTTTTGGGACCAGAATTCTGGTGTTGACAATATTTCAAATATATATATATATATATATATATATATATATATATATCACTGTTTATAACTCAACAGTAGAAAATCCGTTTGATGCTTTAGGGAAGAAGCAAACATACCTACCATCCTCTGCTTTCCTGACCCATTTCAGGGAAACCAGCAGAACCTTAGCCGTTGGAAGGACCCCCCCAAAGCCACAGCCCTTCTTGGTTAAACTGAAGAGTCTATGAATTTGATTATAAGGGGGAAACCTTAAGAACTGTTTTTATTCTTCTCCATGGTTCATATAAATGAAGAGCATGAATATTTAGAGATCAAATCTATGATCAAATACTAACCACTTCCAAAAATCTTAAAAGGAAGATTCCCAATAGAAAAAAGGTATCTGCTCCTAGAAGAGAGGTCTGTGCATGTGTGCTAGACAGTAATTCCATAGTCAAGCCAATGACCTCACAGCAGACAATCTGGGGATATAGTTCATGTTGTAGTTCACTGTGACTCCTTTCAACAGCATTCAAAATCATCTTCATGGATGTGCTCCCAGTTGAATAGAATTGATTCAGAACCATCCAGTAAAATCATAGAGATACATCAACTCATCTGTGTAGATACTTACGACTTTATAACCAGGCAAATCCACCTGGCACTTGTAAGGAAAGGAACTTCAGGTTTTCCACTGTATGTTTCTTTTAAATATTTCATTTATTATTTTCTGTGTATGGGTGTACGCCCTGCATGTATGTAAGTACACCCGTGTCATGCAATGCTGTGGAGGCCAGGAGAAGGCATTGGATTCTCCTGGAACTGGAGTTAAGGACAGTTCTTAGCGGCCACATGGGTGCTGGGAATTGAATCTTGGTCCTCTGCAAGAGCAGTCAGTGCTCTTAACCACTGAGCCATCTCTCCAGCAACTCCCCTGTATGTTTGAATTGGCAAGCTAGGAAAGAACACAACTGGAAAGGTAAGTGGTAAATAGAAAGATCATTAACTGTTCCATAGGACAATATAACAATTTTATAGTTATACATAAACAAGTATATTACATAATATTATATATACAATGTAGCAGATGCTATATCCATGTATATATGTATGTATGTATGTATGTATGTATGTATGGAGAGAGAGAGAGATAATGAATAGCTTCCATGAAGCTGCTTCCTAAGCAGAGTACATCTTGTACAAACAAACATGTCTTTACTATTGATTAAATTAAATATATATTGCAAAAATCTAGACTAATACAGTCCAAAAACATACTAACTTAATACTTGAATGCCGAGGAACATCTGTGAAAATTATTAAGTCTTTGTTTATTAAAAAATTTAGCTAAAAATGGGATTCAATTTTTTATAAGAACATGTAATTGTATGCCATTGTTGTTGAATTATCCTGAAACTTTTTGGTACTTTCAGAAATATTCTTCAAATATGAGATAAGCTAAAGATGATTTGCAGGTGTAATGTACCTTTCTAAGTCTTGACTCTTTGGTTAAACAGTTTGAATCTTGTAGTTATGGGTCCACTGAGTTTGGAGAACCCCATCACCCTTTCTGCATAGGTATGTGGTAACTAATTTACAGGGTGATATACTGTGAGCTATCTTCCTGAAGGTCTGAGCTCTCTCTTGGGGATTTCCACACAACTCAGACCCTATAGGAGTGCTATCATTTCTAGAAAGGGATTAAATGATTTTCTTTTAAGTAAAATACCCATACTGGATAAACCATTGAAACCTCTTCTCCGTCAATTTATTTTAAATTTTGATTTCCCTTAAACCCTTCTCCGTTATTCCTCCTCTTCCTTCTTCCTAGGTACTTGCTCCTCTTCTCCATCCTATCTCTCTGCTCTTCCTACTCTTCCCCTTTTACTTCCTCTGCTTCCTCCTCCTGATCTTCCTCCTCCTCGTCTCTCTCTCCTACCCCTTCAGTGCTTGCACAATCCAGTAGTCCAGAGTCTGTAATTTAAGATTACTTTTCAAACAATTATATAGATTTTGCATTCTTATGGTAAATTTCAAATACATTTTAGTACCAATTACGCTAGCCATAGTGGTTTCTGTGATCATTTCTTAGAGGAAATAAATTCTAATGTAGCCTGCATTCTATAGTGTTTATATCAACTGCAACTTTTCAGTTACCTCCCACCTGAAGTGTCTGAACCAAGACCTTATTTTGACAATGAGCATGTGAATGCAATCAGCAACACTTCCACTGGACACACAGAAACTTGTAGAACACTTGAAAATACATTTTGAATACTCCTGGCTTTCTTTCCACTCACAAGAAAAGGGTGGATTTGGCAGAACAAGTTTAAGCAACACTTAGATATTTTACTACCAAGTAACATGTTTTTGTGTAATTGAAATAATTTCTGTAGAGAATATTCTTGCTTGTCTATGGAACAACTTACAATGTTTGTGTTACCTGTGGGAATTATTTAACAAATTTAATATGCTGAATGAGTTTTATTTGATAAATATGTCAGAGCACATGTGTGTGAGAGACAGAGATTTTCAGAGATGATTTCTTTACCTTCTAAAAATAAAATGTTTTGTCTCTGTCAGTGACCATGTTTTTGACTGTTGAAATGGAGAATGTTTACTTCTTTCAAACATGACTATTTGAGAACATTGTTGACACAACTTTCTAGAGACTCTCACTCCCATTTACTGGACTGTATAAAGAAAAAAGGAGGTTTCTCCTGTATCACCTCCAACCTTTATCATGTTGTGCATCATAGACAAATCATTTACAAACTGCAATCATGTAAGGATTGGAATAAAATTCATCCCTGGTTTAATATACAGTGCTTGTGATAACTTGCTGTATTGATGGATCAGGACCCAGAGGTCACTAGCTATAATGTTGGGCTATTTAGCTCAGCTCTATGAAATATCAAAATGGTCAGGTGGAATACATAGGTTTTTGTGGGAACTGACGGAAATCATGTATGTGGACCACAAGGAACGCTTCTCATTGCGAACCTCACATTCAGCTGTGCAGGATTCATGACCCAAAGGAGGCTTGTTAAATGGATGACCTGTGGCTCAACAGGAGCCTTGTCCTGCAAGCCCACCCTGCTTTTGTCTGCAGGCAATGGAACTCGGCATCCTTTTAATTGGATCAAACGAATCAAGCATGATAGTGAAGATTCTCCTTATCATCTGTTTTGATTTTTTTTTTAATCCCAAGTCTCCACAGTACCTTGTTTGCCAGGTGACCTTTGTGGATTTGAAGTGATCCTGAGTTCCCAGAGTGCTGTGGTGTGATGTTGACACTTCCTCCAAAGGTGGTGGGGGGAGAGTAAGGGTGACATCCCAAGTGTCTTATGAAGGTAATTGCTGTCAGTGTCCTTGTTATCACATAAAGCTTCTCCCATGGCAGAAAGATGATTATAGGTAAGATTTAACATTTCCAGTAATTAAAGTATAGTATATAGTGGCATGGCAGTAACCAGAAATAGTACCTGGGAGGTGAACATAGGAGAATCGGGACTTTTAGGCTGTTCTGGGCTACATAAGAACCTGCCTCAGAACCAAGCAGCAAAGAAATAAACAACAGTAGGAGTAAACAAACTGTGAAGTGATAATTGATGGATTTTGCATTTCCACTGGAGTTATAGTCAAAAACTGCATGACTAGCAACCTCTCTGAAGTTAATTATGATAATTAACTACAATGTTCTTGTAGCTTATAGGATGCAAGACGATTTAAATTATTGAACTGTGCCATTTTCATATGTGTTTCAAATATTTTATTTATTACTTTCATTTTATGTGTATGAGTGTATTGCCTGCATGTATGTAAGTGCACCCATCTCATGCAATACTCACGGAAATCAGAAGAAGACGGTCTTGGATACCCTGGAACTGGTGCTATGGATGGCTGTTGCCTGCCGTGTGAGTGCTGGGAATCGAATTCAGATCCTCTGGAAGCATAGCTAGTGCCCTTTAACTGCTGACCCATCTTTCCAGCCCACATTTTCATATTTTATTTCTATTTTTCTCACCTAATGGATTTACAAATAAAATGCATTAAACACTAAAAGTTCATTTTCAGTAAAAGTTCCCTCTAAGGTCACAACAGCCTTATAACTCTGGCCCCAGGGGATCTGACGCCCTCTTCTGGCCTCTGTTGGCACCTACCTACACTAACACATATACATGAATAAATAATAAATTATGTTTTTAAATGTTTGGCATAAATAAAGGCTGTCTTTAAAGGAAACAAAAAGGAAGAAGGCCTCTGGGGAATTTAAAAATTAAAGAAATTTGTTTCTCTTTTTTTTTTGGAAGTGCGTGTAGTTCTGTCATAGTTACCTTTCTCTTGCCGTGATAAAACACTCTGACCAAGGGAACTTATGAAAGGAAGAGTTTATTTAGCTTACAGTTCCAAAGGGACAAGAGTCCATCATGGTGGGGAGGTGAGGTGGCAGAGGTGGCTGGAGGAGGGGCAGAACCTAAGGGCACACTTCCTCAAGGAGGCACAGGAAACAGAGGGTGATCAGAGGTCGTACAGGGCTTAAGAACTCTCTAAGCCCAGCCCAGTGAAGAGCTTCCTCCAGCAAGGCCACACCTTCTAAGACTTCCCCAAACCACACCACCCACTGGGAACAAAACAGCCAGTTACTTGGAGCCTATGGGGAACATCCTCATCCAAACCAGCCCAAGCTTAACTGCAGCATGTTTGAACACTTGCTGGTGCTGTGGAAGTCAATCTGTGGCACCTGAAGGAGGTGGAGGCTCCTGAAGGAAGAGGCCTCGAGGTTTCCTAGTCTTCCTTACTTCCTGTCTGCTTTCTGACCCCAGAGACCATCTGATCACCTACCTCACTCCTTCTGTACCATGTTGGCCTGTGTCCCTTTAAAAAACCCAGAGCCAAAATAACCCTTTCCTCTCTGAAATTGTTTCTGTTGGTTATTTTATCACAACAATGGAAAACAGATTAATATAATGTCCAGGATGGAGGCATAGCCAGATTCAGTGTCAACTAAGGCTGAGCTAGGTCTGGTCCCCAGCACAATGTCCTGCCAGGGGTAACAAATCACAAAAATTCTGTCTTCATGGACCACACCTTTTGCAAGGACCTTAACACCATCTATGGGGACTCTGACTTCAGGACTTAGTAACCTCCTGAAGACCCACTTGTTGATACTGTTGCAGTGGGATTGCACTTCGACAGGGATTATGTTTCAGTAGAAGGAAGTTAAGGATGGTTATTGTCCATATGAAAGATTCTTTCACTTAAGTCTTTGCTGCTTCCTCTGCACCTTCTGTTTCCTGAAAACAGGCACCCCGAATTTTGTCCCTGCAAACTTGTGTCTCCACTGCCCGCATTTGATTACTGCTGGGCTGTATCACGTGGGCAGTTTCAGGAGTTCAAACCTTGCAGGCCACCACTGTCTCCAAATCACACAGAGCTTTCCTCTTTTAAAGTTCCCTCTTTTCTTCCTCATATTAGATTAATTTATTGGACCAGCAACCAGCAGAAACTCACCTGTCTTCCCCCTCCCCACCCTTGCTCATGTGCTGGGAGTACACACATAATCCACCATACACACTTTTGACTTGGGTGTGCAGCCAATACTTAACTGACTGAGCTATCTCCTCACTCCTTCCTTGTGTATCGAAAATACATACATATGATTTCATGTGTTGGGTCTATAACTTACAGTGTAATAATAAATGGAGCAGTCACCACGTTTGTCCAACTACATGTTTGAAAGGCCCTTAATTTGTTTTGTAATTAAAATTTTTTAATTATTTTTTTTTAGTTTACATGTATGGACGTTTTGCCTGCATGTATTTAAGTGCACCATAATGTGGGATGGCCGTGAAGAAGAGGATGTCAGATCCTCTAGAGCTGGAGTTATAAGACAGTTGTTAGCCAGCATGCAGGTGCTGGGAACTGAACTCCAGTCCTCTGCAAGAATGAACAGCCAGTGTTCATAACTGCTGAGCCATCTCTCCAGCCCTTTGTTTTGTAATGTTTAATGTTATTATATAGACAAAGTTGAAAATTGCGTGTTGTAACTAAAGCCAAAACATGGTTATCTGCCATACAATAAAGAAAGACATTTTTGTGTTTATAACACTTGGAAATTTACATATCATAGAGAAAATAGCCATTCGAATCTTTAAGCAATTACACAGACCATGTTCTTGAATGTGATTAAGTGATAGAGTATCATTCCTAGTGTTTTGTTAGTGGAGCACAGCCTATGGAAAGGGAAGTTCACAGCCCTATCATTAATTGGATGATTGGAGGTTGATAAAAATCACAGATGAGGCACACTTATAATAATTTGTGTTTTAGAATAATTGGATAAAAATTCCATGTGAAGTTTATTAATAGCAAGCAAATTACCTGCTTAAAATCTTAGTGGCACAGATATTTATAACCTGAATTACGAAGGGTAAATGAAAGAAACAAACCATCAAGGCTAGACAGAGAGTAAAGAGGAGTTCTTCTCTGTTTCAGGTAAGATATTCACATTGTCTGTCTATTTTTTCTCTCTTTAACTGTAGAAAGCCCTGGAAGTCTGGCTCTGTGCAGCTCTCCTGCCCCTGATTCCTGCTCTGATGGCATTTTTCAATAAGGGCACTGTTACTTGCAAAGAATATTACATCTCACTAATTGTCTTACAAATCCCATTCTTAATTAAAATCAAAATCTTCATCCTAACGACTTGACTATATAGCTTGCAAATATGTGTACTTTCTTGTTTGTTGGGAGGAGGGTGTTCTGGGTACAACTTCTTTTTTTTTTTTTTTCTATGCAAAAAGAGAAGCTCTGGTGAGAAAATTTTACAGCAATTGATTTTGTTTGTTTGTGGCTCCAGCTATAAAAACTCCCAAGCAATAGTAAATAGTGCTCATGGGGCAGGGCACAGCAATGCATGGTGAACAGTAAGCTTTGTGATACTGACGATGTTAACTAGAAAACAAGGTGTAGCACTTCCAGTTCCTTCCTCTCCCTCTGCTTAGTACAAAATGTACACTCCCGTGGGCCTATCCTGGTCATAATGGGACATAGTTAATACTACTCAGTCTCTGCTTGGTTACCCAATCCCCCAAATAGAGAATCACTTCTCAAATATCAGGTACCAGCTCTGGAACAACAACACATTAAAAACCCAAGATGTCTGAATAACAGTAATGGTGGGAAAATTTCTCCCTGGGCTCATTCTTTGTACAGGGGTTGGGAGGCAGGGGGGTGTTCACAAGCCAGGAAGAATGGACTTTGTCATGTGCAAATATGGTGACTATAAATGGTGCCGGAGGCCTTTCCCATTGTGCTCAAAGTTTGCCATGAGAGAAAGCAGGGCGAAGGGAAGAAAGACACGTTTGATAGAGTTGTGAAGAATGTTTGAATGGCAACTGGGTGTTGAGCATTGTCTCCCAGTGACCTCAATTCGGTACAGTAGAGACCCTGGAAAGTGCTGTCTGAAGTCACAATACCACCATTCTCCTCCGCTTAGTAAAAGGGATTAGTTAAAAGGGTGACGTTCCGTGCCCAGAGTTCCAACTATTCCATGAAACAAAAGGCTCTGAAATGTTTTTGAAGTTATTTTTAATTGAGTTGAACTAATTTAATAAAGGTCCTACGGAGGAAAAAAAAAATAAAGGAATGTGATTGTTTTATGATTCCTCACAGATGGGGTGGACATTTATAGCATAGTTTTCCTTTAGTGTTCCAGTGAACAGTAGTTCCATTTACAGCTACTGTTAGCAATTTAAAACTGGTCCAAAATGAAGTCTTTCAACAAGTTGACAGCTTATAAATAAATCTGTCTGATAAAATTGAACATAAACTGCATCTGTGGTTAGTTTGCCAAAATTAATTCTACATTTAATTAGAGATAGCAGTCAAACATATTTAATAAAAAACAGCCTTGGAGAGTAAATCAAATGAAGTCAGATTTTAGCAGACGTTTAGCTTTTTTTTTTTCTCTCTTTTTTTTTTTCTTTTTTTTTCTTTTTGGAAGAAGTGATGAAAAGACCTCACCTCTCTGATTTCCCGTTCTGTGGCACTGTGAGCTTTAGGGAGCACCAAGGAAGCCAGGAAGTTCCCTTTGCTTCCAAAGGTTCCTCGCTCAGCTAGGATAAAGAGAGAAAATGATCATTTTGTGACTCCTCTAGACTCCATCATTGGAACTAACTTTGATGCCATTAATATTAACTAAACTCATAAGTGATAGGAATATTACTCTTAATAATGCCAGAGGCCAGGCTAAGTTAATCCAGACCTGAATATGTAAAAGTACATGAAATTCTCCCTTGGATATTTTTAAAAATATTTTGCTGGAAATCTTTATAATTTTTAAAAGAGAAATTATGGACTGCAATGAGATAGGCTAAACATCATTCATTCACTACAAAGCTGTTTCCTCCCATGTAAATACTCCAGGAACTATGAGCTTCGCCCACACTTAGAATGTTGAATGACTGTGGAGTCCCAAGAAAACATACATTCACAAAAAAACACGGGTCCACCAGAAAGCAGGAAAAATATTTTGGAACAAAAGTGACTTACAGTTCAAAGAGCAAAGAAACAGTTCTTCAAACATTGGAATTTCAACATAGGAGTTCACAGTCCTGGGTGAAGTTTACACACAGAAAATAGAGAGAAGCATTAGCAATGGAAATTCTAAATGATGGTAAAAATTAGTACATATGCACCTATGTGAATATACACAAAACCTAAAGACCACTTAGACAACTTTCATTTGTTTAAGAAGCAAAATATTTCTAGAAATTTTTGGAAATTGAACAAATAATGTATTATATCTTATGGGAGCTATCATTGCTGTATTTAGCTAACATCAGATAATTTGGATTAGACATTAGACATTTATTGATTGAGCTTAATATTGCAGCCATAGAGATGACTGATCTAGACTGAATATGTTCCCAGTCTATCCAAATGTTTTGGTTTCCTGTGGTTTTGAATACAATTTCTGTCTAAAATGTTCTAAGGTGTAGTTGATTTCAGTGCTTCTATTACAATTTAAATTTTACACCTTATTATCACCTTAGAAAATATTTTTGATGAACCTAGTAATTTGCCTTGTCAATAATTTTATCAATCTTGATGAAAAATAAAAAACAAGTCATGAATGTGATACATACTTGTTCCTGAAGATAAAACAATATATCATAATTCTGAGGGTTGCTCCATTAACCTTGCAGGCCAGGAAAACAAAAACAGTAGTAAATTAGGCAATGCAATTTTTTTATCTACTAGTTGCTATATTTGCTTAAAATTTAAGTTATGTTGTGGGCTATAACTGACAAAATAGATATTAAGATCAGCTATTTTAAAAGAAAGTATTAATTAATTTAGTTACAATTCACCAAAATCATTAATAACATGATAGGTCCACCTTCTTCACTGGCCAGATACATAGGTAGATAGATGATACATGATAGATAGATAGAGCGATAGATAGATAGACAGATAGATAGATGATAGAAAAATAGATGATATATAGATAGATAATAGATTGATAAATAGATAGATAGGTGATAGATAGATAGATAGAGATAGATAGATAGATGCATGCCTGCATGCATGCATACAAATATATGCATGACCCAAAGGAACAATAATTTTAATTAATGATTCCAAGCTAGAAAAAGAAAATATGTATTTCATTTCCATTGAGGGATTAAGGTTTAGATTACTGATGCAGTCTCATGGATAAGCAGCAAATGAATGTCTGTCTTGTGTAATCAAAGTAAAATCAAAGTAAATTAATTAATTTAGGAAACCTATCAACATAATATTAATATTTTTCATGTCGTGAATCTTATAAAAGCTTGGAAAGTTGCTTTAGTTTTTTTCAACAACTAAGTCTGAGTTTTAAAATGAAGGGCTTTAGATTTGCAGGTTAACAATTAACTTGGTTCCTTCTGGTCTTGGCAGGAAACCCCTTTCAGAAGTTCAGCAGATCTTGCACTGGTCAGTTCATCTGGCTAAGTCTAGGTCACTCAGTCTTTAAAATAAAGATATGAACTGAATCCATTCTAAAGCAACATTTAGACTTGAATTGTATGATCAAAGCATTTCAATCCATCCTACTATATCTGGTACTTTAAGCACGTCTTTTTATCGTTCTGTCTGACTTCAGGCGGTAAAACTGAACACACAGAATTAACGGAAAAGGCACACACTATCTTTCTGAGGCAGAGTTGTGGTGTCTGCTGAACATCAGCTGTAAAGATGAATGATACAATGCTGGTGGGAAGCTGAATCTCTCAGGGCATCACAGTTGAGACACTAAATCACAATAAACAATATTTCTTGTTTCAAAACTCTGTATTGAGAATAAGGTTTGCCAGGCCTTCATTTCTGGAGAGGTGAAAATTTGGTTAAGAAATGCCCAACACAGTAAATCTAGTATAGAGTACCAATGTATAGCCCATAAAATAAAAAAAAAAATTATTTTAAAAAGCCTTGTTCCTTGAAATTGAGACAGTGGAAGTATCAGTTCAGAGCCTTTAGTGACCACAGAGAAAATAGCTCTCCAATACCAATGTGTCTGCCTCAGCTGAGGCTCTCACTGTGTGAAGCAGTATTTGGCCAGTCTCTCCTGAGTAACTTCCCACGTCTTCTTTCCTGTTACAGATCCATTTATCTCAATGATAATATAAATGGTCTTTAAAAGCATAAGTCTGGGGGTCTGGAGACATGGCTCAGGGGGTAATGCACCAGTCATGGGAATGTTAAAACCTAAGTTCAAAGTCTAGAACCGACCTCAGAGAGCTAGATGTGGTGACATAGGTTTGTAATCCCCATAATGGAGAAACATATCAGGCAGATCTCTGGGTGTCCCTGGCAATCCAGCCTAGTATACTGGACAAGCAGTAGGCCAGTGCAAAGAGCCCTGCCTCTAGAACAAGATTGACATGACAGAGGAATTACAGGTTGTTTCTGACTTCCACACCTATACAGCTATACACACACACACACACACACACACACACACACACACACACATACACACACAAATGCACCTCCACATAAACACAAAGGGGATGGCTCAGCTGTTAAGAGCACTGGTTGCTCTTACAGAGGACCTGGGTTCAGTTCCCAGCACCACGTAGTGGCTGACAACCTACTGTAACTCCAGTTCCGGGGGATCTGACACCCTCTTCAGTTCATTGTGGGCACTGCATGACATGGGTGTACTTACACACATGCAGACAATACATTCATACACATAAAATAAAAAATAATAGAAGAAAAGAAACACACACAAATATAAATCTGCTGCATTTCTATTATCATGGTCGAAAACCTTGAATGATTTTCAGTTCCCTAGAGTTTAGTGTGTGAATACTCAAATTTAGGCAAACTAGAATCTTATCTCACATCTCCATAGAACTTCCAGCCTCCCCTCCATGCAGCATGGACACATGTGCATCCTTGAACTCAATACCTATGTTTCAGAATCCAAAGCCAAACAATTATCTCCTCCTCCTCTGTCAAGTCGTTCTTTCTTAAGTGTTTCCCTCCTTCCTACAATCTCTCTAAGAACTATTCTGTCTAGAGGTGTGAGCCCTGCCAACCACCAATTTCTATAGTTAGTGTGCCTCACAGTTAGGACTTGTTAATCTGTTTTTCTTTAATGTACTCACTAAGCACAGGATATATATGACAACATGAGCATTGTATGACAGTGGCATGCAGAGTTAGAGGAGATTTTTTTTTGTGTGGTCCTACATCCTGGGAAAGTGACTTCATCTCTGTATATACAATAAATATAAGTAGCTTTGTCTATGTACATACCACAAATATAAACTCTATGCTCTTTTCTAAGTTCTAATAATATGTGTTTGCATTGCCACTCAATGAAAATATAGGTTTCAAAGTTCTCTCTGGTTTTTGATATTATTTATATATTTCCAAGCTATTCTTAAGGATTTTCAAAGTTTATGTATTTAGTGTAGCATTCAGAATCACTATTGGGTATGTTGTTAAGATTTTAAATTGCCATTTTGAAGCCTGAATTGAGACTTCAATCTTCACTTTGCTACATCTATGTGTATATATATATTTATTTACATCTGAAAAATACCTTTCAAAGAGAAGTACAGCTTTATATAAATTAGTAATTTCTTCTAATTGCCTCCAACGTTTCAGCCTCATGTGGATTTTTGAAGTTACTTGCACCTTTGATGTTTTATTAATTATTTTCAAGGTGGCTTTTTTTTTCTAGAGTGAAGCATACATATTGATTTTGCGTATGATGAAGACTGAAATTTCTATCTTGGCACCGACACTTCCTGCAATCATATCTAGAAAGGGTTTGATCGTTTTTTAAGCAATTCTCCAACAGCTAACTGTTGGCTGCCAAGGTTCCATTTAGATAAGTGAGGGAGAAGAGTTTAGAAATTTCACACATTCCATGTGTGATGGGAAAAACCCAATATAATGTATTAAAGATGCAGCCTTTGGAAGGAAGCAGGGATCGTCTTCGGCAGTGTGTGCCAGTCTCCAAAGGTTTGTAGTCAGGTTTGGTTCAGAAAAGCCCTTGGATGTGTTGGAAGCAGAGCTTGGAAGGGGCTATGTGGTGTGTGGGAAAGTACCAGAGCGAGCCTTGGTTACATGTCGAGTGTAAAGCTGACTATGGTAGCATAGTCAAAAACTGGTCTGTGTCGTTTCCACTGCCAATCTTCCTGATTGATACAGACTGCTGGAACCATAGCTATCATATGGTGCTCCATATTGATTGTTAAAATCTGCAGAAATGAATTATTTGGCGTGTAATTTTTTTCCATCCCATTGGCTAATTTTTCCTGTGTCAAAGAGTTTTCAAACATTTGACCTTCCTTCTCAATTCTCAGTTGTTACTAGGACTTGAAAGAAACAATATCTCTGCTTTGTCAGAAGACGTAGATAATGATGTTACCATATAATTCCTGGGGAGACGTGTGGGGGGACTATTTCCCATTTTATAAGCCATTGTGCAAAAGATTCTCAGTAAGTTACTTGTTTCTATTTTTAGGGATGATTTAGATTTATTTTAAAAGTAAATGCTATCTAGACTTTAAGAACAAGAACAGGAAACCTCATGCCAAATCAAGTCCTTTGGAAGAAGTTTCAGACTTTCCAGTAGTCACAGAAAAGGCAGGACAGAGATCTGGATTTTCTTCTTGTTTCACTTATAGAATTCACATGAAGTCGCTTGAATCTGAAAAATGTTCAAGCCTTTGAAAACAGAAAATATTGTGCATATTTGGAAGGGACAGGTGACATGGTGAGCTTTCCTTAAATCCTCTGCAATGTCAGGTTCATTATAAAGGAAGCGACTGGAATGCTGGATGGTGCTGTTGGAAAAAACCCATTGAAGAAGGAAAGCAGATGGTATTGTTATTCCATCCCAAGGACTGCATGGTTTCTTTTTGGTCACATTCTGATTGAAGTTTCTGGAATTATTGAGTGGCTAGATAATAGAGAATATGAAAGCGAGTGGAGAGGGACCTTGCCAAGACTTTTATGCTCACTTAAACAAAACTGTGCATGTACTCTTCAAATTCAAGCTTGGCTTCCCTGCCTTTACAAGCCCCTTTTCCACAAAAAAGTTCTTTTAGGTGATGCTAATCATTTTAATCAGATGAATGTCAAACTATAGGCTTGGAAAAATACTATTAAGACATCTCAACCCATACGATAGATAACATACAAGTTACAGAAATGATAGAAGAGAAGGAAGAGGAGGGGAAGGAAGAGGATGAGGAGGAAGGTGAGGAGGAGGAGGAGGAGGAGGAGGAGGAATACAAGGAGGAGGAAAGAGGAATTTCATTCAACAATCAGACTTTAAAGATTTAATTTTTATTATACTAAATTATATGTACATGTGTTTCTGTGTATGGCTCTGCGTGGGTGTGTGTGTTATGCTCAGGTGCCCTGGGAAGCCGAAGGCACTGGAATTCCTTGGAGGAAGAGGCACAGGCAGGTGCAAGCGACCCCATCCAGGTAGATGCTGCAACTGAATTCGTGCCCTCTGCAGGAGCAGTACACGTTCTTAACCAATGAGCCCTCTCTCCAGACTAAAAAAAAAACAGACTTCGAATTAAATGGAAGTGTCCTAATCATTTTCATTTTCCTTCCACAACAGTCACCCTCCGCAGCTTCCTTCCCGCCCTTAGTTATTTGCTGTCACTGTCGCTGTCGCTGTCACTGTCACTGTCACCGTCATCCGTGTTTCTTCTCTCCTCACTGCTGGCTTCATTGCCTCTGATTTGCTAACAAAACAAACACGGAGAAGGATTCAGCATCTCACCTTTGTGCACAGACGTTTGGATTGTGTATATTAATTTTTATATTCTTTTACATACTTGTGTGGTTTTACTTTGTCTCCCTTGGCAGTTGTGAAAACCAGGCAAGAGTTAAAAGAATTTAGCAGAAGTTGAACAAACCCAGGAAATTCAAAGTCATGAAATTCAATGATTCCTTTCTGTTTGATTGCCCCAGAGGAACATCTAAACTCTGGGTTTACTTGTTTCAATAATGTCCTTTTTTTAAAGTTATTTTAACTCTAATTTTTGAAGTATAACTTTATTAATTAAAATAACAATATGCTTCTCTAATTTGGGTGTTCAGTTTAGAATTATGCCTGTTCACCTTGCATAGCTGTCTATAGTTTTATATTACCAGCTTTACAATTCAATATTAGTATTTCTATCTGTCTGAACGTCCAGATATCTTTGACTATAACCTTAGTGACATAGGGAGAAAGGGCTTCTAACTTACTCATTACTCAAATGAATTTACTGATAAATGCATTCTTGATTTTCCATTTTTTTATGTGATTAAAAAAATGAGACAAATCTGCAGGCCCTGTTTCTAACTGGCATAGACTATTAATGAAATAAAAGGTCTGTCAGCAGGAAGCTGGCAAATTTATGTTTATAGAGAAAGAAAAGGAAAGCAATCTGAAGGGTGGAAGCTGGCTTTCGTCAGCCATGCAATAGAGTCGGAATTAAGTTCTATGTGAGGTGCACAACTCCCAAGAGACGTGTGATTTAAAAAAAAAGTTTCAAAAAAAATGCTGAAATCAGTTCAAGAACAGTTTGAAAAGCTTTGAAATCATCAGCATTGCGTTAATTGGCTCTCAGTTCCTATAATGAAATACCTGTGATAATAAGCATATAAAGAGGAGAAGGTCCCTTTGGCTCTTGGCTTTAGAGACTCCAATCAATGGTCCACATTAATTTTAGCCCTGTACAGAAGCAGCAGACTGTAGGGGCAGCTTGTACGTGGTTATCATGATGGGGAAAGAAGAGTGGGAGGCAGAGGCGAGAGGCCAGCAATCCCCTGCGTATGTAACCCTAATGACTCGAGGGCTTCATACTAGGCCCTAATGACCCGAGGGCTTTATACTAGACCCCACACCTTACACTTTCTAGCACTCTGAGACCCAAAACTTATTGATACATTGGGGGGGTACATTAAGCATCCGAAATGTAGCATACACAATCAGATTTACTCATAAGAGGAAAAAAAGGTAAAGACTCCTCCGTAAATTGAATATTGAGCTCTTTTAAAAGACTATAACTTCCAGAAATAGACACTGAGCCTGACACCAGGTTTGTGTGGGTGTAAGGTAAATTTGAGCAAGTGACTGATGTGCTGTTTGGGTCTAAGCATTAACTTCCATATTGCAATTGTCTGTCAGCATTCTTTTCATTAATCAAATAGGCACCAAAATGTACAGTGTGTTTAGCTGTATGAAATACAGTTCCTTTTTGTAATCGAGCTCTCCAGGTGCAACTGATACTTCTTTTTCCCTCTGATTTCATTTGATGAAATCGTCCTTCACTGTTTCTCAAAGGAGAGCATCTGAGAATGTAGGCTTGATATAATTGAGTGGGTCTGGGAACATTTGTGAGCTGCTGTCAGTATAGATTCAAACATCCCCCAACCACTTCCTAGGATGGAATCTAAGAGGAAGAGGACATCCATGCATTGTATTCTTCCATGCGATTTGAGACCAGGAACCAAACTCTGGTCATCCATTAGATCAGCAAATACTCTTAGCCCAGAGGAGGTAGATATTCCCTTTTGGAAATACCTACAGATTTAGAAATAAAAATTGAATTTGAAAGCTTAAATTGAGGGCAGTGTAGTTCCATCAAACTTATTTTATTATTATTATTATTATTATTATTATTATTATTATTATTATTCATGTGTATGAGTGTACTGTCTGCATGTAGGTCCGTGCAATGCCACAGAGGTCAGAAGAGGGCATCGGATTCCCCTGGAACTGGAGTTAAAGACGGTTCTTAGCCACCATGGGGGTGCTAGAATCGAACCCAGGTCCTCTTCAAGAGAAGTTGGTGCTCTTAACCACTGAGCCATCTCTCCAGCACCCCATCAAACTTACTTATCTCTTTTCTGTGCTGATCTTTGACAGAAAGAATGATAAATAAGTTTTTCCACTTGCAGTCTGCTGCTGCTCAGCATCTTCATAGTTTAATATCCAATGAACCAATATTATTTTAAACTTCACACACTTAAAACTTGAGCTTTAAGTTATTGCTTTGAAACAGGATATCTAATTTTCAATGGAAATATCATCTTCATTGGTTTACTGTGAAAAGTCATTCTGAGAAGACCTGAACTGAGAAAAAAAAAAGAAAGAAAGCAAAGCAAATACATTTATGGATTTTTCAACAAGGTAACCTTTTTTTTCTCATTCTTTTGATTTTTTATTCAAGATAACCTTTTAGAACAACATGGTTCTACAACAAGTTTCTTAGAAAGTCCTCTGATCCATGATCTACCTTTTTGTTTCTTTTAAAAAGTTGTGGTTTGTTTGTATATATTTCTATGTGAAGAATCTCAAAGGAGGAGCAAGAGTAAAGAGGCAATAATCAATCAATCAATCAATCAGTCAGTCAGTCAGTCAGTCAGTCAGTCAGTATATCAATCAATCAGTCAGTCAGTCAGTCAATCAGTCAGTCAATCAGTCAATCAAACAGTCAATCAATCAATCAACCAATCAATAATACTATCTATTATTTGTGGTTTTATGGAATTTTTCAAATCCATTGTATATTCTGCATTTTTCCTCTTAGGAGTATACCAGAAGTGTGTGAATGGAACACTCACGTTAGACAAAAGGTCTAAATTTGAATCACTGTTGTAAAATTCTGGTTTCTAATACAGATGTTTACTCAAAAATAATCGATGGCCCTTCAGGGACCCTGAAGCATTTTCATGGATTCTCCTTCCTGGTTGATGTTTTATTGTGGATGGCTGTGAATCAACTGAAGAAAGCTGCAAACACATTTCTTGCCATCTCTAGAGCAACAAGAGTTAGCATCTGTGTAAGTGAACAGGCCATTCTCCTTCAACAGCATGGTCAGGTGTTGAAACAGAAAGAAAAGTATGTCTAGACATTCCCTCAAGTGTATCTCACTAATTGGAGTATACACAGAGGGGTGTAGATGACGAGGATTCGAATTAAGGTCATTTGTGGGGAGTTTAAAACTGAAATTTGCAAAACCTCATTTTAAAAATTTTAATTTTAATATATTTTTTTTATTTTTTAGTACTTGTTTTAAGGATGCTCATTGACTGGCAAATTGAATTTGAGCTCATATGCTATAGGAACCAGGTAAACTTGCATCCTTCAAATGCATCTGTTGTTTGCTTCTCCTACTATAAATATTACGGTTCTCGATGAACAACAGCTGGAAGGCTTGCAGGCTGCTGCGTCCCTCCTGGGTTCACAGGATGGAATCATTGTGCACTACTGACAGTTCGAAATGGAGGAGGGGAGCATGTTCTATCTTAATAGATCAGAATTGTCGATCCCCTTTCGCACATTTTTTCCCATTTTACCAGACTTTGAGATATGCATTTAGGTTAGTACATGATCTGGGAGAACTTTATTCTGCCCCAACATTCTCTGTGATTTGTTTCTTTTTCTTCATTTTTTTTTTTTTTTCATTTGTTCTTCATGTGAGCTAGGGGTTGAAGCAATCACTGATAGTGTACTGGAGAGATCCCTCAGTGGGTTAAGAGTACTTTCTGGTCTAGCAAAGGACCAGAAGTTGGTTCACAGTGCCCACAATGGGCAGGTTACAACTGCCTGTAACTCCAGCTCCAGGGCATCTTGTACTCTCTTCTGGTATCCACATGTACCCCCCCGACATACATACTTACATATATATATATAATTAAAATAAGATAAATGTTTTTAAAGGGAAATCAGAAATCACTTATAGTAAGTGCCTAAGTCCAGTGTAAATAGAAATTCAAAACAGAAGCAACTCAATCATTACAGATGCTTTATATGTATCTTAAGGTATATGGTATGCTTTATTAATGCTTTAATCTGTTTGACTCTTTGAGGGTAGGAGTAGATTTACCCATCCATGTCTAAACTGTCACTGGCAAACAAAACCCTGGAAAGGATCTGAGTGACTAAGGTGACATGGCTGTCACCAAAGACATCAGGGTCCTGTGTAAGAAATACTGCCTTTCCCCAAGAACACTGCTTCTTTTGTAAAATGAACAATTTGCATTGGGCAGTTTTCTTCTTAGACCTACAAGCCTGTGATGGCTTCCAAACTCATATGAAGATCTTGATATTTCCTGTTAATGCTGGTCTCATCTCCTTCTGACTTTCACTGTAGGTATAATCTGCTTCAAACAACTGTGGTGGCCGAGTGTTTTAATGATCCATACTTTGTCATGCAATCTTTACATAGCAATATCCCCCCCCCCTCAGGAGCACACATTTTAGAAATAGTCACTATCTCAGTGAGCTGATCTTCTCCTGCCAATGAAAATACCCATGCCTCTCCAGGAAGAAACTGTGCTCTGTGTCTCTTCTTTTCCTCCGTTCTCTTAACACATTGCAGAATAGTTGTCACAGCTATTTGAAGTGTTGATAAACTTATCAAATTCCATTGCAAACTTATTTAGAACTCTTGCTGTTTGATTCAGAGCAGGAGATGGAGAACACAGTTAATCTCTTCAGTGAGAATCAGAGAACTCAAATCCCAGTCTGCACTTGAGCATCCTCTCACGAGGAGTCCTTCAGCAGGATGCCTGGTGCAGTTTTGCTTGCTCACTCCTGAGATGTGGGATTTCAGGATTTCATCTGATTTCCAGTATTTGCCACTCGTTGTTTTTTTTTTTTAAATCAATATTGTCCTGGAAGTGGGTAGCAACTTTACTTAACATTTTTCAAAAGTGGCTTTTCCTTTCTCAAGTCTTTCTAATTTTTTACTTTAACCAGCAGTTTACCACATATTTATGGATGATCTCTGATGAAGTAGAGACGATGGGTCATAGATGATCCACTTTGATCCACTTACTCTTTACTTGAGAGTACACTTTCCCTTTCATTAGCCATTTATTTTTGGAGTTACAGACAACCATAGCTGTAGATGAGGCTTTTCAGTCTATCATGCAGCTAAGAACCTTCTACATAGAGTGTGAGTAATATTGTTATTAACACTGTTATTGTGCGAGACTATTAATTTGAGTACTACTTAGTTGTATATAGAGTATCACTACTGCTATTTTAAGCATAAGAGATTCAACAACTGAGGTGCAATTTCACGATGAGAACGTTACTTACCCTTTCCGTGGGCTTGGGCAAAAATATCTTTCTCCTGTTGTATATGGATAAAATTATTTCAGCATAAAAATTCACAGCATAAGGCTTGTTCTAAAAGGTTCAAATGCATGTGCTCTTGGCCAGAGCAATCAATGAGTGTAATATTGCTCTGGCCAGAATGAATCTGTGGAAGGGTTGCCACTGGTAAAGAACTGGCTGGAAGACCTGGAATAAGGTATTGGGATTACAGAGTGTGTTGCGTCTTATATTTCCTTTATGTGTGTGGATTGTAGGCATGTGTATGTATTCAAATTTGTATGTTTTTTGTTTCTGTGGTATATGTGTTCCTGTGTTTGTGTGCACATGTGTATCTGCAGATTCAATGTACCATGTGCACAGTGCTTGTGGAGGTTAGAGGTCTGTAATGGGTGTCTTTGTCAACTGCTCTCTATAACTTTTGGTTGAAACAGGTATTCTCACTGTCACAGGACAGCACCAATTGAGGCCATCAAGCCTAGGGATTCTCCTGTATCTGTCTCTCCAGATCTAGGCACACAGAGGTGCACTACAGTGCCTGGATTTTTGTTTGGATACTAGGATTCTGAACTCGGGTTGGGGATATGTAGACTGTGAGCACCCTACCCACTGAGCCATCCTCTCCACCTCAGTAAGCTACATCATTTTTTAAATCAAATCTAGACCCGTCCCCCCATCCCCCCACCCCACCAGAGCTGCTCATGCATTCTGCCAAACATGCTTTTCATCTCTTTCTCAGTCTTTCTCAATATTCTCCATGTGGAAGTTGACTATTTTGAGCAGAAGTTCACTGTTTCAGTCAGTTCTTTGATGCAGTCCTTTCTGTTGTTGTTGTTGTTTCCAATATGCATCACTCACAACTGATTTGGACAAAAGCTCAAGGGGCCATGCACAAGAAATACTTACAACTAGGTAATTGGCACTAGAATCCACTGAT